>JASANA010000700.1:0-18916 GCA_030248095.1 Ptycholaimellus sp. GST1_10
TACTTGTTATGTGTATACATAAAATCTATTTAATTTTTTTAAAATTTAATTTTTAATTTATTAATTTTTTTTTAATTTTTACTCCATCCTCTTCAACCTTGTCAGAGACGACGCCGGTGGAGCCAAGGACCAGCACCCCGCCGCCAGCACTGAAGGGCCGGAAGAGTGCGTCTACCTCTACGAGGCCAAGGATGTGCCCAGCCGGATTGCCTATGAGGTCTCCTTCGATTCCACTAATACCAGCTTCTGTCAATGGACTGAGCTTGAGTCCGGCGCCGTGGCCATCAACATGATCGCCAACGGGGTGCTGCAGTACAAGTTCTCCGCCGACCGCGCCTCCTCTAGCGCCGTCCGCCTCCAGACCAACCTCAGCCCCAACCTCAGCGTCGCCATCTACCGCAACGGCGACAACCATCCTCACCACCGTACCCACTCTTCCCTCTTCCTCTTCTACTTCCCCTCTACGCCCAGCCCACCACTGCAGGAGGTTCCCACCGACTGGGGCGGGGAGACGCCGCGAGAGAGCCACATTGGACCCTTCCTGGTTGACGAAGTCCGCCTCAGCAGCAACAGCGTCTCCTTGAGCCGTAAGCGCAGGAAGAGACCATGCTTGGCCCTCAGCTGTGATCCTTTTGACAGAGAGTGGGGAGCTGGTGCTGGCGGCGGTGATAGCCTGCGAGGCGACGGCGACCACGGCCGCCCAGACCACCGCCAGTCCTACTACAAGCCCGCCCCTCTGCGCCCTCAGCTACGAGAAGGCCCGAGTCTTCGCTGGCGGTGCCCAGCTTCGGCACCTGCGTGGCTGAGGAGGTGGAGCTGTCCGTCTGCTCCGGCGCCTGCCCCAGTCACCAGGTCTCTGCCCTCTCCTTACTCACACCAGCTCGCCACATCCTCCCTCTTTTATTCCTCAAGCCCAACATTTCAGCTAGGGCCTTTGCCAGAAGCAGAAGCTGGCCTCTGAATGCGATTGGAATCAATATTATGGAATTGTTTCGACTAACCTGGTGGGGACAGAAGGTGGTGTTGTGCAGAAAGTGTCGAGCAGTCTGGACGTGATTGGGCTCTGCCGCTGCTGCCAGGGTCAGACGGCACTGCAGGAGGTCCAATTCCACTGCGACAACCCCGCCAAGCCCCTCTACAAGGAGCTCATCCCCTTCCACACCAGCTGTGCCTGCAACGCCTGTCTTGAGGTTGCCTCTTACCCACTGCCCCAGCCCTCCCACCCTAGCCCCCACAATTACTTGACAGGAGGATGATAGCACTACCACTACCATGGGCTATTAAAGCGTCCCCAGCTTCGAAGACGCTCAACAAAAGGATGTGAAGCAGCTTCTGGTAGCGTAGATCATCTCAAACGGCTTTGGTATCACCTCCACCCTGCACACTTGCGCATGATAGGACTTTTGTGATTGAATCTGCACTCGAGCCCCCCTTGCGAATACTTTAGTCTATCATGCATCCTTGTGCAACTCTGGCCTCTACCCTCTGTCCTATCCATTTTCTGTGGCTTTCGGTGTCATTAAACTATCGCTGCTAATGCCAAAGAAGATCAAACACAAAGCAAAAAGAGCAGCGCAGTGGCAGATAAAGAGAAGGTTGGCACCAGTGTGTCCAGGTTGAGCCCAAAACCTGCGAACCCGAACCAGCTCTAGGTTCGCTCGTAGGGTTCGTACTGCGAACGTGCCAAAAAAAATCATGGCAGGTCATGCTAAATTAGGCCTGGTTCGCTCGGTTGTTGGCCCCCGAACCCGAACCTGCTAACATGGAGCAAACTTCAGGACACACTGGCTTGGCACAAATGGGTATATTTCGCGCAATATGCAGGCGAAATCTATGTCACGTAAGCTGACAGACGGACAAGTGACGGAAAATCTTCGAAATTTGTTCTTGAATCATGTTAACTACTCATCAAGATTGTGTTGCTTGGCTCTTTAAAGCAGTAGCATACTAGCCTGCTTTTTGGGTTCAATAGTTATTGCTTTAAGACATCGTCTCTCATCACATTATCCGCTCTCTTCGCTGTGTGTTTATTCTAAAATATAAATTTATTCATAATTGAATAAGAGAAAGAGGCTGTTGGATATTCTCCAAGTCGTGGGAACTTTTTTTTTATATAGAAATATACACCAATAATTGCATCACTTGCAGATTGAACAACGATTGTGGATTGAAATTATGGATTGTGTTTGGACACCAACAATTGTCGATTGAAGAAAGAAAAAGTATCATAAGGGCGGCCGAGTGTATCAATCCAACAGTAATTATCTATTATTGCTGTAAGCAAAACGGAAAAAGATATGAATCAGCGAAGATACAACGAAAGAGTTGTGGTCTGAACTATTATGTTTGGTTATAACAAATGATTTAGTCGGTTTTCCGATCTTGAGCGAAAAGTTCAACTATCTGTCAACGTCAATTCTATTCCCTTCGATTGCCGTTTTGGCAAAAAAAAAAAAAAAAGGGGGGGGGGGGGGGGGGGGGGGGGCCGATACAAGCACAGGCCCAGAGGAAATCGCTTAGGGGCGGGATGAGTTAGAGTGAAGAGGAGGAGGTGGGCAAGAGCGGAAAGTCCACTTCCTCCGACTCCACCACTGGACCCTCCTTCTCCAGTTTGCCCAGGTGCTGTTGGACACTGCTTCCGGCTCCCAGCTCCATTTTGGCATCAGGCTCCTGCAAGTGCTTTATCGCTCAGTTTCCAGGATTTATCAATTGCTCAAATTTCTTTTTGATCTCGGATGAGCACATGGGTCCAGTCTTTGAGGAACCATTTATTTTTTCTCAGTTCTGCTGGACGCCTCTTATATCGATTCCGAAAAAAAATGGAATATTTCAACTTATAGAAAATATGCAGAAGTCTTATGAAAGTTAGATTAGAAAAGGTCGTTTCAACGATAGTCGATTGCATTGAACGAAGAATGGTACTAAAATATAAAAAGAAAAACATGGATAAATGGCGCTTACAAGCTGTGTCAGAGAACGACTGCTCGGATAGACCACTCTCAGTGCAGAAAGAACCTCCAACCAAAATTTATGACTTCAGTTGACACGTTAAAATGTTATCAAGAATTTTTGCTCGGATCGTGGAAGGGGGCTCAAAGCCAAGAAAATTAAAAGTTCCCCTGATTCTCTCGCTCCGTGTGATGCTGAATGTTCTGGCGAATTTTGCCCTCCCCGTCCTCCACCGCAACCGGTCCATGGCCGGGATTAAGTCGTTTCGGTCTTAGAACCAAGGCCCGCTCTTTTTCACTTGCACAAGCTCTAGTTCCAAACCAGGCGCACCGCAAGTCCAGAAGGAGCTCCAGGAGTCAGTGTGGTGTAAGATCTTTCAGAACACCGTGGAGCCTTCGCCTGGAAGACAGCGGAACTGCAGAGCAAGCCAGCTAGTGTTGGCTGGCCTCGAGACCCAGGATGGCGTCACCGCAGAAGACCGCGTCCTCCTCTGCCAGGTGCAGGGTCACGTGGTCTGTAGAATGCCCCGGCGTGTGCAACACCCTGTACACCCCAACTCCCTCCCCAACCATCAACTGGGAACGAATGGTGAAGAAACTGAGCGTGGCGCCCTGGACAGTGACCGGCTCGCCGTCGCTGAGCGAGGAGTGGTGGTGCGGAGCGATGGCGCTGTTGTCCTCGCCCTCCCGCGGGAACTTGTACACCGACGGCGTCCTAGACCCGGCCTCGACCAGTTTCAGCGCTTCTGCCACACAGCCCACGTGATCCCTACAGATGGGTTTTGCAGTTGCATAGGCTTGCAAAGCTCTGCCACAGGACAGGTGCCAGTGGGTGCAGACGACGGCGGCGATGGAGGCTGGCGGTGTGCACTGGCGGAGGGCCAGGCCTAAATTGGCGACGTACTCTGGACTGGCCGGGCTGGAGGTATCCACCAGGATTTTCCTGCGAAGCTCAGGTGTGGCTGCTCAGAGAGAGGCAATCAGGGAAGAGGCCAAACTGAGGCCCGCTGCCCACGAGGTAGCTGTTGGTGCCCTGGAGCGTGAAGGGGCCCGGGTTGCAGCCGAGGATGCGAAAGACGAGAGGGGACAGCTGCTCCAGCTTTCCTAGTTTTGTCAGGCCGCTGCTGGAGACGGACATGGCTGGTAGTAGTTCTGTTTTTCATGAACAACTAGTGCTCTAGGCAAGCGTGCAACATTTGCGCACTTTTTGGACGGCGGAGTTTGAGCGGGGCAAAAGGATCTGTAAGCCGCGTTTTTGGGCGCTTTTCAAATATAATTTATTGACGTTTTCTTAGGGAATTTTTCATTTTTCCAATACAATCTGGGCATTTCTTGTTGGACATGGAGCTGAGAGGCACTTTCCTCGAGGGCCACTTCGCAATGCGCCCTGTTCATGCCCGTTTTTTTATGTGGTGCCACCTTTAGCGAAAGACCCACAAGGATGTACAGATAGAGCATAGCCAGCCACAGTTTTCAAAGGCTCGCGCAAAACACAGTTAGTCTATACCGAGTAGAGAAGCTATTAGCTATGTAATGAAGGAGTTACAGAGCAAACAAGTCGTTTACGAGCTTTGAAAAACTGCGATATGCATGTGCTTAGCCACGCTCTGTACTTTGGCATGCGCCCGCCATCCGGTAACGACTAATTATGTTTAACTATGTCGGGCGTTTGAGGGGGGGCTGGCTAAACCCATGGGGAGCGACGAAATCTTCACATTCTCTCACGAAACGGTCTTGACATCAGCCAGTCTTTAAGCATCATCGGAGTTCAGTTCCAAGAACTGGGTTCCCTGCTGGTGAAGCTGGTCATTAGCTTAAGTACAGGTCCAGAGCTACGATTCCCGAGTAAGCCGCTGTGAAGGGCTTTCAGTTTTATTGCACCATCAACCATTGGCTGAGATTTTAGCCGCGTAAATCCTTTATTCGGTGGTCCTGACTTTTGACAGAGTTTAAAATGGAATCAAAAAGATAATACTGGAAAAGACTACTTCAAACGGAATTTCTAAATGTTACACCCATGCATGGCTTAGCATTCATAAAAAAAATCGAACTGGAAGTTGGAAAATTTTACCTGGTTAGTTGTTCCACTTGCAATGCGCTTAATACCATCTTTGTAGTAAAATGTTACAATTATTACTGCCCAACCCTTTGCCAAAATTGATGAAAATCGGTTAGAAGTTAGCTTTAATACTCTAGTTACTGTATTGAATTCCCGTTAGAAAATATTTATCTGTGCTTAAATGACAAATGAAGGTACCCACCCAAAGTAGTCAGGCAATTTAGGCTTTTCAAAAAAATTGTCTTGTTTCTTACATTATGCTTTTTCATTGTAGACAATGCATGCAAATTGGTCAGCATCTAGCCAAAACACTAAGTTAAGTTGTTCTAAATTATAATGTTGCTAAAACTAGGCTTAGGCATAGTTGGCATCGATCGGAATGGAGTTCTGGAGTCGTCCAGTGTAGCTGCTGCCCGGTTAGAAGTGGCAGAGGCCGCAGTTGAGGCCATCCAGCATGCCGCACTGGTTGCAGTCCATTGAGATCTGGACGCGGTTGTAGCACTCCAGAAAGCCATAGCGAAAGCAGCGGAACTCGTCCAGAATTGACGCTATCTTCAACGGCAGGCAGAAGGAGGAACAGGGTCATTGGCGCGACCTTCCGACGCACATTAGCGGAGGCAGGCGCCATCTGGAGTCGGCCTTGAAGGCATTGTGCTCATCGCTGGCGCTGTCTATAAAGAGGTCCTTCTGGCCGCAGGTGAACAGGCTGAGGTCGCAGACGACTGGAAGGCCAGAGCAGTGGCAGTGCAAGCAGTCCACTAGGCTGGGCTTGGTCCAGTAGTTGTCTGCGTAAAAGGAAAGGCCGCTGGTCAAGTCATTTTGTCCTTTGTCTTTCGTCGTTGCTTTTCCAAATTTACGTGATCATAAAGATCCGTAAATGAAGCAATGTCAAAAGATGGCAATTGACTCTGAAATTAGCCTCTGTTTTGTCAGCGATGTACTGAGAAGTTTATAAATCTTTGCAGGGATTTATAAACGTGCTGGCCAGCGAGGTCGCAGCAGGCAGCAGGAGTTGAGAACTGGTCAGAGACGGTTCCAAAAACTCTAGCAGTGTAGACGTTGCTTTTGCTGGATAGCTGGTCTGGCTGGCCAGCGTGGTTGCAGCAGAGGCCAGGAGTTTGAAAATTAACCGGAGCCAATTTTAGAACTCTGGCAGCGAAAACACGCGGTCCGCTGGTGGCTGCAGGCCGATCGAGAATCCGTCCAGAAGATAATGAAATTGTCATCAATGATGCTTGCATAGACGGCATGAAAACAACTTTGCCAGTTTACGATGCCCATGCAGCGGAGTTGTGTCCTTGCCGACGTTGACTGGAGCTGGCAGCAAAGATCTTTGACAATTGACAATGGCCAATTTCAAAGTCTCACATGAAGGCGGATCAATGCTGGTAGCTGTCAGCTGAAGAGAATATTCAAAATCCCTTTCAGGATGATGAAATTCTGAAGATGACGCTGATGACGTCAGCATGAAAAGAAAACTTTTCAGTTAATTTTCAATGCCCTGAAGCGAAGTCGAATGTAGTCTCGATCGTCGGCACTGAATGATTTAGTAAAATCCGCAAGGATAAAATGAAATCATCGAAGGCTGATGCTGTTTGAAGAAGGTTTCAGTTCGCTTCAAGACCCTTCATTGCAGCAGATTACGGGTGGCGGTGTACCATGTGACGTAGGCACCTCCTGGGGGGGCCGAAAAATGGCGTGAAGGCTGGAAACTCAGCATTTTGATGTTGCTGATGAAGAACGGACATTGCACAAGAAACTTAAAAGTCAATTTTCAATTCCATGCAGCGTAGTCGCAGTTGCTGCCACATAGAAGTTCACGAGGCCGGCTCTGGCTGAGTGGAGCTCTGGGGCTGCAGGGTGTCCTGTCTGGCAGCGAAGCAAAGTCCAGCAATGCAGGCTGGGCTTGATTCGCTGTCCTGGCTCTGTAGATCGGTGACTGGGGCTTTTGACTCGATCGCTGCTGGTAGAAGGCGGCGAGGTCGAAAGGCAAAGAAGGGGGGGGAAGTTGTTGTGGAAGCGGAAGTTGGCGGAAGTGGTGCTGGGCATTGTAGTAGCATTGTAGAGGTGGTCGGCCGAGGTACAGATCAAGCTGATCAGTTCTCTGATCTACCAAACACTGTGGTGAATACAGCAGGAACTTAGCGAGATTCTCTTTCATCGTCACGGGAAAGGGGAGGCGAGCAGAAACGGTTCGGGCATCTTGGGGACGATATACAGCAACTGATCCCGGCCTCCCTTCTGCCCGCCTCATCGACATTGAAGGTCAACGAAACCGGCTTGGGGAACATTCACCTAGCCAGACAAAAACTGTTTTGAAATGATATGGAAGCTAGTGCCCACCATGGCGCAAAACTAAAAGTATATTGACCAGTGACAGTAAATAACGACCATAAATGACAGCCCAGTTAATTTTAGGCCATTATTTTCATAGTTTTAGATCCCTATTTTCCAAACATTTCTGTGCTTTGTTTTATTAGTTCTGGTTCTGTTCTCAAGTTCCATTTTGCTGGAAAGAGAGTAGAAACAAGTATATGGCGCAAAGCGCAATAGGTGACTGCGGAGCACATCCTTTATTTGATACTTTGAAACTAAAAAATCTCGTTTGTGTTTTCTCAACCAATTTCAAAATTAAGCAAATTTTTATATTCTAATTATAAGACTATTCAAAAAAAAAAGCAACTCTTCTGTGCAATTCTTAAGACTTCAGGTACTACAGTGCAAAAACCGCATATTGCAATTTTCTGGTTTTCTCTACCCAGAAAAGTAATGTTTTAAATGCTTCGGGACCAGTTCCACCCTCCAGATATTCTTAAAATTTAATTACCTTTCAGCAAAAAAAAAGTTTGTCCAAATTTAGTTAAGAGAGTTCAGTTTTCAACATAGCCCATTTTTCAAACTTTCTACCCAGAAAAAGTTATGTCCTATGCTCCGGGACCAGTTCCACCCTCAGATCTTCCTAAAATGTTATCCCTCAGCAAAAAAAAGTTTGTCCAAATCCATTAGAAATTCGCTATTTCTCAACCTACCCCATTTTTCAAAATTTCTACCCAAAAAAGTTATGTTTCCTATGCTCCGGGACCAGTTCCAACCCTCCAGATCTTCCAAAAATATTATTACCTTTCAGAGAAAAAGTTTGTACAAATCCATTGAAAATGCGCCATTTTTCAAAATACCCCATTTTTAAACCTTTCTACCCAAAAAAGTAATGTTTCAAATGCTCCGGGACCGGTTCCACCCCTCCAGATCTTTCTAAAATGTTATTACCTTTCAGCAAAAAAAAAGTTTGTCCAAATCCGTTGAGATTTCGCCATTTCTCAACATACCCCATTTATCGAAAAGTTCTACCCCAAAAAAGTAATGTTTCAAATGCTCCAGATAAGTTCCACCCTCCAGATCTTCCTAAAATATTTTTTACCTTTCAGGAAAAAAAAAGTTTGTCAAAATCCGTTGAGCATTTGAAACGTTATTTTTTTGGGTAGAAAGGTTGAAAAATCGGGTACTGTGTAAATGCTCAATTCTCAACGGATTTTGACAAACTTTTTTTTTCCTGAAAGGTAAAAATATTTTAGGAAGATCTGGAGGGGTGGAACTGATCCCGGAGCATTTGAAACATTACTTTTTTGGGTAGAACTTTTGATAAATGGGGTATGTTGAGAAATGGAGGATTCTCAATGGATTTGGACAAACTTTTTTTTTGCTGAAAGGTAATAACATTTTAGGAAGATCTGGAGGGGTGGAACTGGTCCCGGAGCATTTGAAACATTACTTTTTTGGGTAGAAAGTTTGAAAAATGGGCTATGTTGAAAAATGGCGAATTCTCAATGGATTTGGACAAACTTTTTTTTGCTGAAAGGTAATAACATTTTAGGAAGATCTGGAGGGTTGGAACTGGTCCCGGAGCATAGGAAACATAACTTTTTTGGGTAGAAATTTTGAAAAATGGGGTAGGTTGAGAAATAGCGAATTCTCAATGGATTTGGACAAACTTTTTTTTTGCTGAAAGGTAATAACATTTTAGGAAGATCTGGAGGGGTGGAACTGGTCCCGGAGCATATGAAATATAACTTTTTTGGGTAGAAAGTTTGAAAAATGGGCTATGTTGAAAAATGGCGAATTCTCAACGGATTTGGACAAACTTTTTTTTTGCTGAAAGGTAATTAAATTTTAAGAATATCTGGAGGGGTGGAACTGGTCCCGAAGCATTTAAAACATTACTTTTCTGGGTAGAAAGTTAGAAAATTGCAATATGCGGTTTTTGCACTGTAGTACCTGAAGTCTTAAGAATTGCACAGAAGAGTTGCTTTTTTTGTTCACTAGTCTTATATTTTGATTCTAAATATGTGCTTACTTTTGAAATTGGTTGAGAAACCACAGGCTAGATTTTTGAGTTGCAAAGTATCATATAAAGGATGTGCTCCGCAGTCACCTATTGCGCTTTGCGCCATATACTTGTTTCTACTCTCTTTCCAGCAAAATGGAACTTAGTAGAACTAGATGAATAAACAAAGCACAGAAATGTTTGGAAAATAGGGATCTAAAACTATGAAAATAATGGCCTAAAATTAACTGGGCTGTCATTTACTGTCATTTACTGTCACTGGTCAATATACTTTTAGTTTTGCGCCATGGTGGGCACTAGCTTCCATATCATTTCAAAACAGTTTTTGTCTGGCTAGTGTGATGTTTCCCAAGCCGGTTTCGTTGACCTTCAATGTCGATGAGGCGGGCAGAAGGGAGGCCGGGATCAGTTGCTGTATATTGTCCCCAAGATGCCCTAACCTGTTCCGCTCTGCCTCCCCTTTTGGTGACGATGAAAGAGAATCTCGCTAAGTTCCTGCTGTATTCACCACAGTGTTTGGTAGATCAGAGAGCTGATTAGCTTATCTGTACCTCGGCCGACCACCTCTACAATGCTACTACAATGCCCAGCACCACTTCCGCCAACTTCCGCTTCCACAACAACTTCCGGCCTTTTGACCTCGCCGCCTTCTACCAGCAGCGATCGAGTCAAAAGCCCCAGTCACCGATCTACAGAGCCAGGACAGCGAATCAAGCCCAGCCTGCATTGCTGGACTTTGCTTCGCTGCCAGACAGGACACCCTGCAGCCCCAGAACTTCACTCAGCCAGAGCCGGCCTCGTGAACTTCTATGTGGCAGCAACTGCGACTACGCTGCATGGAATTGAAAATTGACTTTTAAGTCTCTTTTCAATGTCCGTTCTTCATCAGCAACATCAAAATGCTGAGTTTCCAGCCTTCACGCCATTTTTTGGGCGGCAATTCTGACGTCACATGGCACACTTGCTACCGTAATCTGCTGCAATGAAGGGTCTTGAAGCGAACTGAAAAGTTTTCTTCAAACAGCATCTCCCTTCAATGATTTCATTCTATCCTTGCGGATTTTATGAAATCATTCAGTGCCGACGATCGAGACTACATTCGACTTCGCTTCAGGGCATTGAAAATTAACTGAAAAGTTTCTTTTCATGCTGACGTCATCAGCGTCATCTTCAGAATTTCATCATCCTGAAAGGGATTTTGAATATTCTCTTCAGCTGACAGCTACCAGCATTGATCCGCCTTCGATGCCAGACTTTGAAATTGGCCATTGTCAATTGTCAAAGATCTTTGCTGCCAGCTCCAGTCAACGTCGGCAAGGACACAACTCCGCTGCATGGGCATCGAAAACTAACTGCAAAGTTGTTTTCATGCCGTCTATGCAAGCATCATTGATGACAATTTCATTATCTTTGGACGGATCTTGAAATTGCCTGCAGCCACCAGCGGACCGCGTGTTTTCGCTGCCAGAGTTCTAAAATTGGCTCCGGTTAATTTTCAAACTCCTGGCCTCTGCTGCAACCACGCTGGCCAGCCAGACCAGCTATCCAGCAAAAGCAACGTCTACACTGCTAGAGTTTTTGGAACCGTCTCTGACCAGTTCTCAAAAACTCCCTGCTGCCTGCTGCAACCTCGCTGGCCAGCACGTTTATAAATCCCTGCAGATTTATAAACTTTCGAGCATCGCTGACAAAAAGATAGGCCAACTTCAGAGTCAATTGCCATCTTTTGACATTGCTTCATTTACGGATCTTTATGATCACGTAAATTTGGAAAAGCAACGACGAAAGACAAAGGACAAAATGACTCACCAGCGGCCTTTCCTTTTCTACGCAGACAACTACTGGACCAAGCCCAGCCTAGTGGACTGCTTGCACTGCCACTGCTCTGGCCTTCCAGTCGTCTGCGACCTCAGCCTGTTCACCTGCGGCCAGAAGGACCTCTTTATAGACAGCGCCAGCCACGAGCACAATGCCTTCAAGGCCTACTTCGACTGCGCCTGCCTCCGCTAATGTGCGTCGGAAGGTTGTGCCAATGGCCCGCCTCCCCCTCCTTCTGCCTGCCGTTGAAGATAGTGTCAATTCTGGACGAGTTCCGCTGCTTTCGCTATGGCTTTCTGGAGTGCTACAACCGCGTCCAGATCTCAATGGACTGCAACCAGTGCGGCATGCTGGATGGCCTCAACTGCGGCCTCTGCCACTTCTAACCGGGCAGCAGCTACACTGGACGACTCCAGAACTCCATTCCGATCGATGCCAACTATGCCTAAGCCTAGTTTTAGCAACATTATAATTTAGAACAACTTAACTTAGTGTTTTGGCTAGATGCTGACCAATTTGCATGCATTGTCTACAATGAAAAAGCATAATGTAAGAAACAAGACAATTTTTTTGAAAAGCCTAAATTGCCTGACTACTTTGGGTGGGTACCTTCATTTGTCATTTAAGCACAGATAAATATTTTCTAACGGGAATTCAATACAGTAACTAGAGTATTAAAGCTAACTTCTAACCGATTTTCATCAATTTTGGTAAAGGGTTGGGCAGTAATAATTGTAACATTTTACTACAAAGATGGTATTAAGCGCATTGCAAGTGGAACAACTAACCAGCTAAAATTTTCCAACTTCCAGTTCGATTTTTTTATGAATGCTAAGCCATGCATGGGTGTAACATTTAGAAATTCCGTTTGAAGTAGTCCTTTCCAGTATTTTCTTTTTGATTCCATTTTAAACTCTGTCAAAAGTCAGGACCACCGAATAAAGGATTTACGCGGCTAAAATCTCAGCCAATGGTTGATGGTGCAATAAAACTGAAAGCCCTTCACAGCGGCTTACTCGGGAATCGTAGCTCTGGACCTGTACTTAAGCTAATGACCAGCTTCACCAGCAGGGAACCCAGTTCTTGGAACTGAACTCCGATGATGCTTAAAGACTGGCTGATGTCAAGAACGTTTCGTGAGAGAATGTGAAGATTTCGTCGCTCCCCATGGGTTTAGCCAGCCCCCCCTAAAACGCCCGACATAGTTAAACATAATTAGTCGTTACCGGATGGCGGGCGCATGCCAAAGTACAGAGCGTGGCTAAGCACATGCATATCGCAGTTTTTCAAAGCTCGTAAACGACTTGTTTGCTCTGTAACTCCTTCATTACATAGCTAATAGCTTCTCTACTCGGTATAGACTAACTGTGTTTTGCGCGAGCCTTTGAAAACTGTGGCTGGCTATGCTCTATCTGTACATCCTTGTGGGTCTTTCGCTAAAGGTGGCACCACATAAAAAAACGGGCATGAACAGGGCGCATTGCGAAGTGGCCCTCGAGGAAAATGCCTCTCAGCTCCATGTCCAACAAGAAATGCCCAGATTGGATTGGAAAAATGAAAAATTCCCTAAGAAAACGTCAATAAATTATATTTGAAAAGCGCCCAAAAACGCGGCTTACAGATCCTTTTGCCCCGCTCAAACTCCGCCGTCCACAAAGTGCGCAAATGTTGCACGCTTGCCTAGAGCACTAGTTGTTCATGAAAAACAGAACTACTACCAGCCATGTCCGTCTCCAGCAGCGGCCTGACAAAACTAGGAAAGCTGGAGCAGCTGTCCCCTCTCGTCTTTCGCATCCTCGGCTGCAACCCGGGCCCCTTCACGCTCCAGGGCACCAACAGCTACCTCGTGGGCAGCGGGCCTCAGTTTGGCCTCTTCCCTGATTGCCTCTCTCTGAGCAGCCACACCTGAGCTTCGCAGGAAAATCCTGGTGGATACCTCCAGCCCGGCCAGCACTGAGTACGTCGCCAATCTAGGCCTCGCCCTGCGCCAATCCACACCACCAGCCTCCATCGCCGCCGTCGTCTGCACCCACTGGCACCTGTCCCAAAGCAGAGCTTTGCAAGCCTATGCAACTGCAAAACCCATCTGTAGGGATCACGTGGGCTGTGTGGCAGAAGCGCTGAAACTGGTCGAGGCCGGGTCTAGGACGCCGTTGGTGTACAAGTTCCCGCGGGAGGGCGAGGACAACAGCGCCACCGCTCCGCACCACTACTCCCCGCTCAGCGACGGGCAGGTGCTCACTGTCCAAGGCGCCACTCTCAAGTTCCCATTCGTTCCCAGTTGATGGTTGGGGAGGGAGTTGGGGGTGTACAGGGTGTTGCACACGCCGGGGCATACGACAGACCACGTGACCCTGCACCTGGCAGAGGAGGACGCGGTCTTCTGCGGTGACGCCATCCTGGGTCTGGAGGCCAGCCAACACTAGCTGGCTTGCTCTGACAGTTCTGTCTTAAAGGCGAAGGCTCTACCGTGTTCGAAGATCTCTACACCTACATGCACTCCCTGCAGCTCCTTCTGGACTTGCGGTGCGCCTGGTTTGGAATGAGAGTTTCTGGAGTGAAAGAGTGGGGCTTGTCTAGACCGAAACGACTGTATCCCGGCCATGGACCGGTTGTGGAGGACGGGGAGGGCAAAATTCGCGAGTATATCCAGCATCGCATGGAGCGAGAGAATCAGGTTGCAGTTCTGGCTTCGAACTCTCAGCCATATTTCGAGCAAAATTCTCGATAACATTTTAACGTGTCAGTTAAAACCATAAAAATAGATTCTAGGTTCTTTCTGCACTGAGAGTGGTCTATCCGAGCAGTCGTTCTCTGACACAGCTTGTAAGCGCCATTTATCCAGTTAGTCTTTTTATATTTTAGTACCATTCTTCGTTCATGACCGACTATCGTTGAAACGACCTTGATTAACTTTCATAAGACTTCTGCATATTTTCTATAAGTTGACATATTTCATTTTCTTTGAATCCCATAAGAGGCGTCCAGCATAACTGTAAAAAATAAACGGTTCCTCAAATACTGGACCCATGTGCTCATCCGAGATCAAAGAAATTTGAGCAATTGATAAATCCTGGAAACTGAGCGACAAAGCATTGCAGGAGCTGGATGCCAAACTGGAGCTGGCAGCCGGACGCAGTGTCCAACAGCACCTGGGCAAACTGGAGAAGGAGGGTCGAGTGGTGGAGTTGGAGGACGCCACTTTTGCTCTCGCCCATCCCCCCTCTTCACTCTAACTTATCTGTCCCCAAGCGATTTCCTTCCTGCCCCTGCTCGCATGGTGCTGAATCCAAAATTAGGTGGCATCGAAATGTAAATTTTGGGCCAAAACGGCAATCGAAGGAATAGAATTGATGTTGAGATATAGTTTACTTTTTGCTCAAAATTGGAAAACCGACTAAATCATTTGTTATAACCAAGCATAAAAGTTCATAACTATACTCTTTCGTTGTATCTTCGCTGATTCATATCTTTTTCCGTTTTGCTTACAGCAATAATAGATAATTACTGTTGGATTGATACACTCGGCCGCCGACACTATACTTTTCTTTTCTTCAATCCACAATTGTTGGTGTCCAAACACAATCCATAATTTCAATCCACAATCGTTGTTCAATCTGCAAGTGATGCAATTATTGGTGCTATTTCTATATAAAAAAAGTTCCCACGACTTGGAGAATATCCAACAGCCTCTTTCTCTTATTCAATTATGAATAAATTTATATATTAGAATAAACACACAGCGAAGAGAGCGGATAATGTGATGAGAGACGATGTCTTAAAGCAATAACTATTGAACTCAAAAAGCAGGCTAGATGCTACTGCTTTAAAGAGGCAAGCAACACAATCTTGATGAGTAGTTAACATGATTCAAGAACAAATTCCGAAGATTTTCCGTCACTTGTCCGTCTGTCATTTTCCGTGACATAGATTTCGCCTCCATATTCCACCAAATATATCCACTTTTGCCAAGCCAGTGTGTTCTGAAGTTTGCTCCCTGATAGCAGGTTTGGGTTCGGGGGCCAACAACCATGCAAACCAGGCCTAGTTTAGCATAACCTGCCGTGATTTTTGGCACGTTCGCAGTGCGAACCCGACGAGCAAACCTAGAGCTGATTCGGGTTCGCAGGTTTTGGGCTCAACCTGGACACACTGGTGCCAACCTTCTCTTTATCTGCCACTGCGGTGCTCTTTTTGGTTTGTGTTGATCTTCTTTGGCACTAGCAGCGATAGTTTAATGACACCGAAAGCCACAGAAAATGGATAGGACAGAGGGTAGAGGCCAGAGTTGCACAAAGATGCATGATAGACTAAAGTATTCGCAAAGGGGGGCTCGAGTGCAGATTCAATCACAAAAGTCCTATCATGCGCAAGTGTGCAGGGTGGAGGTGAAACCAAAGCCTTTTGAAATGATCTACGCTACCCGAAGCTGCTTCACATTCTTTTGTTGAGCGTCTATGAAGCTGGGGACGCTTTAATAGCCCATGGTAGTGGTAGTGCTATCATCCTCCTGTCAAGTAATTGTGGGGGCTAGGGTGGGAGGGCTGGGGCAGTGGGTAAGAGGCAACCTCAAGACAGGCGTTGCAGGCACAGCTGGTGTGGAAGGGGATGAGCTCCTTGTAGAGGGGCTTGGCGGGGTTGTCGCAGTGGAATTGGACCTCCTGCAGTGCCGTCTGACCCTGGCAGCAGCGGCAGAGCCCGATCACGTCCAGACTGCTCGACACTTTCTGCACAACACCACCTTCTGTCCCCACCAGGTTAGTCCAAACAATTCCATAATATGCATTCCAATCGCATTCAGAGGCCAGCTTCTGCTTCTGGCAAAGGCGGGGGACGCCCTGACTAACATTTTCGGCTTAAGGGGTAGAGAGGGCAGGCTGGCGTGAGTAGGGAGAGGGCACAATACCTGGTGACTGGGGCAGGCGCCGGAGCAGACGGATAGCTCCACCTCCTCGGCGACGCAGTTGCCGAAGCTGGGGACCTCCAGCGACACTCGGGCCTTCTCGTAGCTGAGGGCGCAGAGGGGCGGGCTGGTGGTGGGGCTGGCGGTGGTCTGGGCGGCCGTGGTCGCCGTCGCCTCGCAGGCTATCACCGCCACCAGCACCAGCTCCCCACTCTCTGTCAAAAGGGTCACAGCTGGGCGCCAAGCAGGGTCTCTTTCTACGCTTACGGCTCAAGGAGACGCTGTTGCTGCTGAGGCGGACTTCGTCAACCAGGAAGGGTCCAATGTGGCTCTCTCGCGGCGTCTGCCAGTCGGTGGGAACCTCCTGCAGTGGTGGGCTGGGCGTAGAGGGGAAGTAGAAGAGGAGAGGGAGAGTGGGGACGGTGGTGAGGATGTGGTCGCCGTTGCGGTAGATGGCGACGCTGAGGTTGGGGCTGAGGTTGGTCTGGAGGCGGACGGCGCTGAGGACGCGGTCGGCGGAGAACTTGTACTGCAGCACCCCGTTGGCGATCATGTTGATGGCCACGGCGCCGGACTCAAGCTCAGTCCATTGACAGAAGCTGGTATTAGTGGAATCCGAAGGAGACCTCATAGGCAATGCGGCTGGGCACATCCTTGGCCTCGTAGAGATAGACGCACTCTTCCGGCCCTTCAGTGCTGGGCGGCGGGGTGCTGGTCCTTGGCTCCACCGGCGTCGTCTCTGACAAGGTTGAAGAGGATGTAGGAGTAAAAATTAAAAAAAAATTAATAAATTAAAAATTAAATTTAAAAAAATTAAATAGATTTTATGTATACACATAACAAGTATATGGCGCAAAGCGCAATAGGTGACCGCGGAGCATCTTAACATGTAGCAAAATCCTAAAATTAAGCAAAAGGAAAAAGTATGTGGTTTCTCAACCAAATTCAAAAGTAAACACATATTTAGAATCAGCAGTTATGAATTGTGAACAAAAAAACTCAAGTCTTGTGGGCAATTTTCAGCCATTCAACATGACAATTCTGACCAAAGGGATGGTTTTTCAACCAAATTCAAAAAGAAGCACAGATTAGAACCAGCATACAAATGGACAAAAAAAACCAAGCGGGGCATTCTCAGCCTCAGATGCTACAGAGAAAGAATTTCGGGAAAAACTTTTTCTCCAGGAAAGAACAGCCCCCGCCCCAGGATCCAAGCGGCACATTATAGCTTTCAGGAAAAAAAAAGTATGTCCAGATCCGTTGAATAATTGTGCCCAGCACTTGCAGATATATATACACATATACACATATACACATATACACATATATGAGGACAAAAGTTCTGTACCTTTATAGACCGCGGAGCGGCCCTTCGGGCCGCTCCGCGGTCAAAATATAATAACACCTAAAAATATATAAGAAAAGAGTAAAAACAATAACAAAGTAAAAGCCTCACCCGGCTCGCAGGCGTCCACTCGGAAAAGCTGGATGTCCTCGGTGCTGAGGGGCTGTGGTTGTTGGCGATGATGTCGATCTGGACGACGCCGTCCAGACAGGGACTGAGGCAGCGGTAGACTGGCTGGGGGGCGGGGGGCGTTCGCGCAGGTAGGGAGAGGTTGGCGATGACGTTGGAGCCTGCGTCGAGGAAGACGGCGCTGGTGGCGGGGCCGAGGGCGAAGCTGTGGGCGTTGACCAGGCGCGGCCGGTCGAACTGGACGCTGAGCCAGCCGGCGGGCGTCAGCTCGAAGTCCACGCCGGCCAGGTTGACCAGGTTGTTGTAGAGCACCAGCAGGGTGGAGTTCACTTCGAAGATGCACGTCTCTGCGATTGGGTGGGGGTGAGGTGGGGAAGGGGGTTGAGGGAGGGGCAGCGAGGCACCGATGTTGGAGGTGGTGGTGGTGGTGGGGGGTAGGGGTGGTGGTGGAGGTGTCCTCGCAGGCGATGACGGCGAAGCTGATGATGTCGTCCAGGTTGAGGTTGAGGAAGGTGAGGCTGGTGACCATGGACAGGCCTCCGTCAAGGCTGTCATCTGTTGGGGAGGAGGCGAAGACGGCTATGGAGCCGGTCAGAGGGGTCCCCGAACTCTCCTCCATTCCCCTTTTCCCCAGTGCTCAAGCGAAAAGGGCATTATTTGAACTAGGAAAAGTAAAAAAGGGCATCAAATTTAGACAAATTAGCATTCATAGGGCGAACAGAAAAGCTCACAGAGATAGCATGATAGACGAGGCTGTTGGTGCTGCGAATCTGGAAATGGATGAAGGTTACCAGGGGGACGGGGGGTTGGAACCTGGGCGGGTGTACAGATGTAGCAATGGAGAGGAACAAGTCCAAAAAGGCGGTCGGAACCGGAAGACCAGGTTGCCGCTCTCGTAGCTGATGGAGGAGCCGCCGAGCAGGGTGACGGCCTTCCCGTTCTTGAGCTTGTTCAGGTAGTAGCCGCCTTCTTCCAGCTGATACTCGCAGTCCACTCAAATCACCTCCCTCGTTGCATCTAGGGACTAAGTAACCACAAGAATGAACATGGAGTGGTCAAGGCAGCTGTAGTCACTGCTGCAAAGGCCATTTTGATCAAGTTTGAGGTGGGCTAGGGGGTGACGGAAAAGAATGTCACCTGGAGTTGTGGATTGGGTAGGAGGTGGGGAGGTAGAGCTGGATGCTGCAAATGTTTCGAGAAATTAGATTTAGCCGCATGATAGCCCGAGATTTTAGTACCGAGCACGCAGGCAAATACCGGCCGCGATCCGAACAGATCATCAGTTCGTGCTCCGCCCTCGTTGCGCTCCATCGTCACTGCGTCCACCTAACATGTGATTAGCGTTTCAATTTGAAGATTAGCGGGAAAAGAC
>JASANA010000701.1:0-26727 GCA_030248095.1 Ptycholaimellus sp. GST1_10
TGGATGGAGATAGTGTTGCGAAATATTTTATGAGATATTTCATGTTATAGTGTGATAGTATAACAAGTATATGGCGCAGAGCGCAATAGGTGACCGCGGAGCGGTATATATATATATGCGTTTCTCAACATTTTCAAAAGTAAGCACAGATTTAGAATCGTTATATTACGACATGTGAATCATAAACCAAAGTCTTCTGTTGTCGAATTATTTACGCAACCGTTCAGCTGTTACTGATTATTGATGCTATTTGCAGTGCGTGAAAGTTTGTGGCTCTAAAGATTAATGTGTTTTCTCAACCAGTTTCGAAAGTTGACCGCGATTAAAACCATATACGACTATGACACGAAAAAAACCCAAGTCGTTTGTTCAATTAGCCGTTCAGCTGTTACTGATTATTGATGCTATTGCGGTGTGTAAAAGTTTGTTCACTTCAGAGGGTAAGTCTGTGGTTTCTCAATTTAAAAAGTAAGCACAGATTTGGAACCGCTATATACGACTTGTGAACAAAAAAACTCAAGTCTTTTGTTCAAATTAACCGTTCAGTGCTGATTATTGATGCATTGCGGTGTGTGAAAGTTTGTCACTCAAGAGGGTAAGTCCGCGGTTTCTCAACCATTTTAAAAAGTAAGCACAGATTTGGAACCGCTATATACGACTTGTGAACAAAAAAACTCAAGTCTTTTGTTCAATCCTTAGCCGTTCAGCTGTTACTGATCATTGATGCTGTTAGTATGAAAGTTTGTCGCTCAAGAGGGTTAAGTCTGCGGTTACTCAACCATTTTAAAAAGTAAGCACAGATCTGGAACCGCTATACGACTTGTGAACAAAAAAAAACTCAAGTCTTGTGTTCTATTCTTCAGCCGTTCAGATGCTACATAGGAAAATGGTAATTTTGCATTTTCCTACTCAAAAAGTACTTTTTTTCAATTATTTCCCCCCCCCAAACGAAAATTTTTCCAATTGTCCCCCCCCCCAAACGAAAACTTTTCCAATTGTCTCCCCCAAAATGAAAATTTTTCCAATTGTCCCCCCCCCCCCCCAAATGAAAATTTTTCCAATTGTCCCCCCCCCCCCAAATGAAAACTTTTCCAATTGTCCCCCCCAAATGCCGATTTACCGATTTGAGCACCGATTTGAGCACCTTGAACATGGTTAGGAGCACCTTGAACATGGTTAGGAGCACCTTGAACATGGCTAGGAGCACCTTGAACATGGTTAGGAGATTTGGGGGGAGGGGCGACGATTTGGGGGGGGCAATCCCATGAGGGGCAGACTCGGTTGGGGGGGGGGGGGATTGTGAGAAGTCAACCCAAAATTTTAGGAGGTAATTTTAGGGAGTTTATGAGAGGTGTGTTTAAATTTACGTTTTTTAGAAACAATCATAGAAACGAGATAATCTAATTGGATTTTTGACCGCGAAGCGCCTATACACATGCTTGACTTTTTGTCTGTATATAGTAGCAGGGGGGGCCTTTTCCATACGGCTAACTTTAAAAATTTATTTCTCCAGCCCACCAAAAGCTAGAGGGCTGAAAATTTGTATGGAAGTAGTTCCAACCCTCATTGATCTGCAAAAAAATTTGCGGCTTAAAAACATCAAGTTGAACCAGAGAAACAGTCATTTTCGTAAAGTCACTCAAAAATCGGTACACCTCGACAGTAAATTTTTTTTCACCTGAATTTGAGGCTTGATTCTCTGAGCCCAATCAAATCCGTTTGAGCCCAAAATTTCACACAATTTCAGTCCTAAGTGTCCTTAACTTACATATAATTTTTATCTTTCTAGGTGCTCCCTATGTCGAGAAACAGCTTCCAAAGTAAAACAACCTTTTTACTTTTCCCATAACTTTATAGTATCTCTCAGCTGGACTGGCCCTTAACCATAGTAAAGGGGGAAAAAGTGGGGTGTACTCCGAAGGCTGTTTCTCAACACAGGGAACACATAGAAAGATAAAAATTTATCAGTAAGTTAAGGAGCACTTAGAACTAAAATGTGTGGAATTTTGGGCTCAACCGATCTAATGGGCTGAGAAATCGAGCCTCAAAATCAGGTGAAAAAAAAGTTCACTGTCAAGAGTGTACCGATTTTTGAGTGACCTTACAAAAATGCCTGTTTTTCTCTGGTTCTACTTGAGTGTTTCTTAACCGCAAATTTTTTTGCAGATTAATGAGGGTTAGAACTACTTCCATACAATTTTCAGCCCTCTAGCTTTTGGTGGGCTGGAGAAATACAATTTCTAAAGTTAGCCGTACCCCTGTATATAAGCAATACGTAGTATAACGTCTTCGTTCAGTTACGTATTGCTGGGATCGGGCGGCTGTTGAACAGCGTGGAGAAGTTGTTTGGGGGCGTGATGACATGATTCTAATTACCTCCCCCTCACCAGTGAATGCACAGACTGCTAAAGCTATGGTCTCACCCACGCCGTGGCCTTGAGAGGTACCACCAGACCTCGCATAGACCCTGAAAAGTCAAAAAAATTATTATTACATTTCTGCTTTTTCGTACATATTTTTTTTAAATCCTTTTTTATTCTGTATCAAACTGTGGTTTTTAAAATGCATAAATCGCAGTAGATCAAAAAATCGGTTTCTTGTAACTCCGCAGCTCAATCAAATTTTCGTTCATGCCGCGCGGCGCAAACAAGCGCTCGTTCACGCCATTTGCTTGATGTGATGGATTTTTATTTTTTTTAACAATTCCGCATCCTCATTTAACTTTTCTTAAATGCTTTAAAATTCTGTATCGAACCATTTTCTTCAATAGCTATAAACCGAAATAGATCAAAAAATCGTTTCCTTGCAACTCCGCGGCGCGCACGAGTGCTCAAGTGCACTGCGCGGCATGCTCAACCCCAGAAATTTGGCTCCACCTCGCCACGCGGCGTGGTCAACCCCGGGCTTGCTGTGCGGGGTCGAAGGGCCGACCTTGCCACGCGGCGAGGTTGACCCCTCAACCCTAGGGTCGACCTCGCCGCGCAGCGAGGTCGACGCCGCGCGGCAATCGAGCCTTTTGGGGTCGACCTTGCCATGTGGCGCGGTCGACCCCAGGGTCGACCTCGCCGCGGGAAGGGTCGACCCCTGTGTCAACCTCGCTGCGCGGCAAGGTCGACCAGGGTCAACCTTGCTGCGATTTTTTGAACCTCATTTTCTAAAAATTTTGTTGATAACTTTGACAAACTGAGTACACCATCGGATTTAGCTGAAATTTTTACATCTAGAACAGATTTTTAATTTTTTTAACCAATCCAGATAATTTGGGATTTCTGTTGGCAGCAAAAAAATCCATTTCCCCTTCTGCACAGTTTTAGGCAAAGTCACAGTGCACCGCGAGTGGTCATTTTTGTGTTTCCCTGTGCCGTTCTCAATTTTTATTGACTACAATAAATAAGTGAGTATACTATCATAAAATATAGAATTTTTTACACCTAGAAACACTGCAAAACCTGCCGAAATGGCAAAAAAATTACCTCAAATCGTTGATTCCAACTTTTTTTTCCTGTTTGGGGTCAACCTCACCGCGAGGAAATTCGCGGCGAGGTCAACCCCAAAAAAAACCCAATTTCGAGTTTGTTGAAGAAATTTTCAATCTGACCAATTCCAACGATTGATTGTAAAATCCCACGTTTGTACAAGCACAACTAGCACGAGAACCCACCCTACGATGCCCTCAGCGCAAAATAGCTCCCTTGCAACTCCGCGGCGAGGTCGGTCCCTCGCGGCAAGGTCGGCCTGCGGCGAGGTAGGGCCCCACACCGGTCTTTTAGCCTATATGGATTGATAGGTAATGAATGAAAAAAATAATTTCAATGCCCGCCACTTATCAATTCTAGTCTGTCTTGACCCAAAGCTGGTGTAGACAACAGGAATTGAGCTAGGAATGTCTGTGGAAAAATTTCAATGGAACCATGATCTGGTACTGAAGGACTCCTGAGTCCGCACACTGCCCGGGGGCGGAAGTGGGCTTCCGGTACAGGAACTGTGACCGGAAGTACTTCCTTGGGCAGTAGCAGAAGGAGCAGGCAATGGTTAGTGGTAGGGGGCTAAGTAGCAGAGAGTGTATACATAGGGCTACATCATGGGTGGGGTTTGCGGTCGGGTTCTATTGGTTCCAGGTCGCAGTCCTTGGTACGTTCGGGCCTGGCGTTCGCGATCGCGATCGATGACTGCTTTGGAGGTCACTTTTGGAGTTGAATGGAAGCCGCGACCCGATGGACGACCGACTGCGGGATTGACTTCGCGACGGGGCTCGGGAGTAGTTGGATGCGATCAAAGGCGTCCGACCGGTGTGAGTGGTGTGGGTTTGGGGAGACTCTTGGTCATCGCTGAAGCTGATGGGTCGGCTCCAACTTCGTCGCGCATTCCTCGAGCCTTCTTGGATGACGATGGCGTTGTGCTTGGAGTCGATGTCTAGCAATTCCTCAGACTGACGTCATTGAAGATCTCGAAGACTCAGCTCCTGCTCGCGGTGTATCTCGCTGGGGCGTCCTCCTCCGAAGGGGAGCCATCCAGGGAGCGCTCATCCAAAGCGGGAGTTGTTGATGGCGTACTTCCACTCGGTAGCCTTCCGTCGGGCAGATGATCCCCAGTCGGTGTACTGGGAGACCCAGATGATGAGCACAATGACTCCGACGAAGGCAATGAGGCCGACGATGATTCCGACGATGGTCATGATGGGACGGACGATGGAGCTTCCGAGTCCATCGATCCCCTTCCAGGACTGCTTGGCAAGTCCCTGAGCTCCTTCTGAGAGCTCTCCCACGACGTTGCCGATGAGTCATCCATAGGCGTCGATGCCTTGGACGACAGCGCTTGGGTCGAGGGCAAAGCCGCTGGTGTAGTTGACCAGTCCGTCCACTCGACGGCTGACGACGGGTATGTTGGCAGCATAGCTGGCGAGGTCGGAGAAGGGAATCTTGATCCATGAGTTGAAGAGGATGGGCACTTCATAGGAGATGTTGGGCGCAAAGGGCATGAAGAAGGGGCTGTGGAGGACCAATGCAAAGGATTGATTGGTGAGGTTCTGGAAGAGAGCGAGGCTCTCTCCTGGCATCTGGGGGTCCATGAAGATGTAGGGCTGGACTAAGTGGCAGTCCACCTTTGGGCTGTGATAGGTGAGATCTCTGCTGGGTCCCTTGGGGAGGAACAGGATCTCTCCGCTGGTGAGCTTCACAGGGAGGAAGAGGTAGCACTGCGGTGAGCCGGGGAGACGGTGGTAGGGGTAGATCAGTGCTACGTGAGCTTCCAGGCACTTGGCGAGGTAGACAGCGGAGCCCTGGACGGAGGCGGAGATGTCGGAGCGACCGGTGTAGGCTCGCAGTCCGATGGTGGGGTTCATGTAGAAGAGCTGCTTGAGGACTTGGTACTGGTGGTTCTCCAGTAGGCAGATCCGCTGCTCTTCTCTCAGCTCGGCCTCGTTGATGATGTCGTCAAGCTCGTCGATGATGAAGTGGATCTTGGCCTTGACGGGGTCGTGGATGTTGTACCAGTGCTTGATCTTGCTGAGGTGCTGATGGACAGCCTCGATCCATTCCTTGCGAGCGAGGTGACTGAGCGCGGGAAGTTTGAGCTTCTGTGCTTCATGGGCCTGATCAGCCTGGGGCCTCGATTTGTCAGTGTCGAGGGCCGAGGAGATGGAGCCACTCTGAAGCCACTTCAGCCATTCCTCCTTCAGCGCTAGTTCCTCATTACTGTAGCTTTGTCGGAGACAAGATCGAGTCCAGTCGGGTTTTGTTCCTTTCCAGTGCATGTCGTGGTCTTGGGTGGCGGGCTTGTGCGGGTATCCTGGCGGCACGTCCTTGTCGCTGGGAAGGATGGTGTGGAGGTGGACTCGCGGAGTGTCATTCTCTCCCTTGTGCTTGTCATTTTTTGGGTACTTGAGGGTCTTCTTGACGTCCCAGTGGATTTGCATGGCCATGCCTTCATGGGTGGGCAGTGTGTCATTGGGTAGACACTTCATCTCGGGCTTGGTGAAGTTGAAGTTGTTCTTGGGCTTGTAGGTGGTGAACGAGGTCTGCAGGCTGGGAATGCATACTCGGTCGCCCATGATGTCTGCCTGGTAGGTGCCAAGGAGTTTGAAGGGGCAGTACTCCAGGAGTGGAGTGTCGTGCCAGACGACGGTGCTGGTGGGGGTGACACAGCTCTCCTTGCCAATGTCACAGCCGGAGAGGTCCACCCGGAGATCTGTAGTGAGGGATCCGTGGTTGGAGTAGACGTTCCCAACGTAGAGGTGGAGATTGGTGGCGGAGTAGTAGAAGGTCTGCCAACAGCAGTAGTGCGTGATCTCCACCGTCTGCTCCATGGAGTAGAAGCCTCGTTGTTGGGCCTTGAGGTCAGCACCATGGAACTTGAGGTCTTCCCATGCCATGATGCACTCGTGGATGGGGATGGAGCATCGGATGATGGGGAAGGGTAGGTCGACGTTGTACTGGCAGGGGGCTGGCCAGGGCCACTTGACGGATACCATGTAGATCTCCAGTTTGCACTTGACTGCGGGAGATTGTGGTGGTTGACCATCGGTGCCGTAGACGTCGACGGGGTGGTAGGAGTGGAAGGCCTTCTTTGGGATGCGGCAGTCTCTTGGGACTTTGGGGATGGTGAAGATCCTGCCGGCTCTGGGGTGGCGGGGACAGATTTGGAACTTGACCCCTTTGGGTGGTGATTTGGCTAGGTCTTTGGCTTCTGCTTGTGCTTGGAGCAGTTGGTGTCTGATGACGTCCTCGGTCAGCGGGGGCTGGGCGTGTGTCCGGGGAGCTTGACTGACTCCAGGTCGTCAGCGGTGGCTCCAGGAAGGAGCAGCATGAAGACCACGGCAAGGGCGCAGAGGCTGCAGAGTGGGAGCATGGGGCAAACGGAGTGGTAGTCAGGGTGATGGATGTACTCGTGGTAGGTGACTGGCGCCGGTTCTCATCTTTGTTCCGGTTGGGGAAGATGAAGGAGTCTTTGGCGACGGCATCCAGCTTGAGGACCTTGTCAAGTTCTGGCCATTCGACTGGGTCGAAGCAGGAATCCTCCTGGAGTTGGGCTTCTGACTCCCAGTGTTCTTCTTCTCTGTCCAGTTCTTGGTCCTGGTAGCACTCCACGATGAGAGCTTTGTGCTTGTGAGGGATGGTGTGGTGCTCCTGTCCCTCAAAGGGCTGGTGGCGGGGGCTCTGGAGTGCGAGGAGCTGGGAGGTGTTGCAGGGGGTGCGGTGAGGTCCAGTCTTGGCAAAGTCCTGGGTGGGTTTGGCGGCGAGGTGGGCTTCCTCAAGGTTGTTGAAGCGGAGCTTGTGGCATCGTGGTGAGCGGCGCAGGTTGGGAGTGAAGCTCTTCTTTGGTCATTTGAGGATGCCTCTGAGTGGAGGGTCCTCTTCTGGCGAGACGTTGTGCCAGTCTTGGGAGTCGTTGTTGTTGGAGTAGGTCTTGGAGTTGGGGGTGTCATCGACATCCAGGGTTCCTGTTTTGCCTTTGGAGGAACTGTTGTTGTAGAGGTTGGGTATGGTACGTTGTGGTTTGGGTGTGGTACCCTCTTCCTCCGCGGGGGGCAAGTACTCCGGTAGGGGTAGTTGCTCTGGGCATGGCTCGTGGATGAGGGGGATGAGGTTCCTGACGTGGCGGTCCTTGGTGTCATAGATGACTTTTCCCTTGGCCGTGGTGTAGCTGGTCAGGACCTTAGCTATCACCGGCAGTTCATCCTCAATGTCGGATTGGTTGGGGGTGGGGGCAAAGCCGGTGATGCGGCCCATTCGGAAGGAGTGGCACAGGGTTTTCTCGTCGTAGAGCCACACGAGCTCTCCTTCCATGGGGCTGCGAGCTGCTTCTCCTCGGCGAGGCTTGAAGTAGTGCTTGCGGTTGCCGATGAGGATGTCTTTCAGCTCGGAGAGAAAGACTTTCCACAGGCATTCAGCACCTTCTCTTGCTGGCTGAGCTCCTTGACAAGCTTGGTTGGCGCAAAGTCCGGGTCGCTGATGGTGTCTTCAGGCCGTGGAGGGAGAAGTAGCTGTAGATGGGGGTAGAGGAAGTGTGCTGGCGTGACAACCTGTGGGTCTTCGCCATAGGAGAAGATCGGTCGGCAGTTGAGGATGGCTTCCATCTCCTGCACCAGCGCCTTCATCTCTTCCTCGTGGAGGGTCTTGTAGGCTGCCAGCCTCTTCAGGACTCGGCTCACCAAGCCCACCATGCGCTCTACCATGCCAGTGGAGGGCGAGTGGTTTGGGGGGATGGTGCGGAGTCGATCTCCTTTGGCCAGGAAGAAGTGGAGGAGCTCCTTCTTGTCAGCTTTGGAGGCTTCAGTGAAGGGCTCGTCGAAGAGGGTGACGGTGGCCCAGAGGAGCGGACTGTGGTTGTCTGAGTAGACCGTGAGTGGGTAGCCCACTCTTCCACAGATCCGTCACAGACCCTGAACGATGCGAACCCCATCGAGGTTGGGCAGCAGGTCCAGGATGACTCCTCGGGTCACTTGGCAGGTGTAGACCAGAATGTAGCACTTCTCGACTTGCTAGATGGTGTGCTCTTTCTGGTGGCGTTTGGTGGGGGTCCGGAGGACGGTTGGGGTCCTGGAGGGTCCGGATGACGCGGAAGGGGCCCTTGACATCTACCAAGATGTGCTTCATCACCGAGTGCATCTCGAAGCGCTGAAGCGGGTAGGGCTGGAAGCGAGGGGAGGCGAATGGCATTGCCTCGAAGTGGCGGCAGACCAGGCAGAGCCTGAGGGTGGCCTGCATCCGCCGCACTCCTTTGATTATCCAGTACTGCTGGCAAAGGAGGGCCAGGGTGATGCGGGCCTTCATGTGCCTGGCCATGTGGTGGTAATGGAGTATGAGAAGCGCCGTGAAGGCATGTTTCTCAGGCAGGAGTATGGGGTGGTGGGCATCAAGTGGGAGGTCAAGCCTTCCCAGTCTTGAGCCGCACCTCAGCAGTCCGGTGTCAGAGAGGAAGAGGTCCAGGTCCTTGATGAAGGCGAGGACGTGCTTGGGGGCCGACTGGTCCTTGTTCTCGAGGGCGTGGATGACGTCTCGATACTCCTTCCTCTGGAGGTACCAGACCCAGAGCTCTTCTGCAGCTTCCTGTTCCTCGGCGGTGATGGAGCGCGTTGTGGGAATGGGCAGCTTCCGAGTGGCCCATTGGAAGCGCATGCAGTAGGCTGTGGCGTTGAGTAGGGATTGAAGGCCTCGTCCGTTGATGTAGGACTCGGCGTGCAGGTTGTAGGGCCCATGGGAGCCCTTCGACTGTCCCAGCTTCCTGATGGTCTTCACCAGACAGTGGTACTTGGGTCCTGCTTGTTTGGGATTTGAATGAAGCACAGAGGAGGAGGTGGTTTGGAGGTTTGATTGGAGTATGATTTGGTTATTTTGTGGGTAATATAGTATGGAAAGAGTCGATGGTAGTTTTTATGGGTACTATATGTAGCAATGCTACTGAGCTTGAGTTTTGGGCTTCATGGTTCCCGCTACACGGGTGCTCAGCTATTTTCATGCATAAGCCTCTTCTTTGGTCTGCTGACTCTTTTAGAAACCCCCACCCAGTGGCCAAATTACAGCCACACCTAGTGAGTAGAACACCAGGCTGTCCTCGAGGGACTTCAAAAAAGTAGGTACCCAACCAAGGTTAGGTTGCCTAATAATTAGTCTGGTTTGCCAAAGTGCCCAGAAAAATTATGTGTAATGGCTAAAACTTCACTTCAATGAGTAGCTTTCAAAACTGCGCAGTCCCAAAACATTGATCAAAGTCACATTTTTGATGTTTTAAGCACTTTCTCGTAATCGATGCAAGCTCTATAACTCAAAATCGTGTTCCCTGACCCTGATTTACCCAGAAACATCTTCACCTGCTCACAGGAAGCATCCCCCATGGCGCCCGCCGTGATCACTAACAAGACAGGCTCTACTATTATATATATAGACTAGGTTGGGAGAGGCCTGCGGCGCACATCATAATTTTTGATAATTTCTTAAATTGCTTTGCTTTATTTATTATTTGCACCTCGTTGCTTTGCTTTATTTATTATTTGCATTTATGTATTTTCCCAAATTTTGATTAGTTGTAGCTCAGTTAATTCTCAAATAATTTTAATTAACAATTTCAACACCAAATTTCAAATAAAATTAATGCCTAATGAATGCCAAAAAATTCGAAACAAATTTGGAATTTGGGCTGCATGGGTCCCGCTACACGGGTGCTCAGCTTTTTTCATGCATTAGCCTCTTTTGTGGTCGTATGACTCTTTTAGAAACCCCACCAAGTGGCCAAATTACAGCCACACCAAATGAATGCATAAGCAAACACCTGGCTGTCCTGTAGGGACTTCAAAAAGCAGGCACCAAACCCAAGAGAGTTGAGGCTGCCCGAGATGGACACTGCTTAGTCAAGCAGTTTGGAAATTTGTTTAAGTAGTGCAAGCAATATCATCAGATTGGATAGCTTTCCAAAACTGCGCAGATGCAAAACATTGGAAAAAGTCACATTTTTGATGTTTTAAGCACATTCCCGTTTTTGGACTGAGCTACGGACAACATATTTTGGTTAGCCGACCTCGATTTACCCAAAAATGTCTTTACTTCAACTGCAGCTACTGCCTGATAAGGATGCTGGTTTGTTTGTTTGAAAACTTATGTTTAATAGGTGCAACAGGGGCGTCTCTGAAACTTGACAAAGGTCATGGCCTGTCCCCCCATCCCTTTCTCTGCCGCATGACCAATTCTTTTTGTATGTCGGTTGGGCATTGAAGCCCTTCCTTCTTCCCCAGCATAAAAGCTGAGATCTCCAAAAAAAACATTGAAAGATTGGGTAGCTTTCCAAAACTGCGCAGATGTAAAACATTGAAAAAACTCACATTTTCAACGTTTTAAGCATCAAGGCTTGCTCAAAAAATTTCACTAAAAATATATTCTTGTTCCGCGACCCCAATTTACCCAAAACAATGCTCACTTCCGCTGCAGCTACTGAATTGGGCTTGCGCGAAGCTATCTACTTACGGACAAGGCTTAGCTTTCATATACTGGATATATATATATATATATATATATATATATATATATATATATATATATATATATATATATATATATATATATATATACACACATATATAGATATATACATATATATATGAGGACAAAAGTTGAGTAACCTCTATAGACCGCAAAGCGGCCCTTCTGGCCACTCCGTGGTCAAAAATAGACCCTACCTTTGGCAAGCCAAAAGTGAATATTGTTTATCCCCGCGAATCGATTTCCCCGAGTTTAAAATCAATGTATCGACTACTGGTACAGTATTCTCCAACACTTGCTTTTTGTGTTGGCGCACCTTGAAAAGTTTTGGAATAGATTGCACTAGTTGTAGATGTATTTCTTTGATTTTGAACGAGGGGGGAATCGATTCATGGGAGAAAAAAGGTTCAGGCTTGGCTTGCCAATAATAGCAGGCCAATAGGGGTGACATATTTCTATGAAAGATGCCAACAGGGGAGAAGGGGAAGGGGTTAAATCACTTCTGACTGTGCGGACTCATGAGTCCTTGTGTACCAGTTCTAGGTTCCATTGTAAAGTGGTGGAGGGGTCAGCCCAGGCATGGGCTGAGCCCTTCAGTGTTGTTGATAGTGATAGAATGTAGTGCCTTTCCTCTCCTACTTCCTACTAACTTCCGGCCTCTTCTGGTTGCAACTCTCTATATCCAATAATAGCTTCCACCCAACTCTGCTCCCCTTGCAATGGCTATCAAAAGGGTCCAATCCAGTGCTGCCCTGTGCAGCACACCCTATTTTATGGTCGCAGACATGGAGTGGTTCATGAGTGAAAACACCCATGGCCACAATATGATCTGCTGCCTCTCTTCCACCTTCAACTGCTAGCACCTCTACTCCACGCCCAGCTACGTCGCCGCCAACGTCAACTACTCCTTCAAGTAGCCTACATTCACCCTGCACTCCTTCACTCCTCATTCCTTCTCAATCACTCAGCCTACTGGCAAGACGCATTGAAAAGGGGACGATGAATTCCAATCATACTCTCAGCTTGCTGATGAGTGAATTGTGAATTTATCTGCTCTGAGTTCACCAACTATTCTGCTGCCTTTCATTACAATTGGCCAGCGGAAGAAAGGAAGAATAAAGAGTAGCTGAGCCATGCTTGGCTGGCAAAGTGAGGCACTTCTGAGCCTAGGCCAACTAAACTTGGCCTTGTGTCTCACTGCCGCCGCTTGCCAGGGACAGGCCAATGGAGCTCCCAGCTCCTCCAGCCTGCCCCAAACTTGCCTCCCCACCCCTGCCTTCAGTCCTCTGACAGCCTCAAAGGCTTGCCAAAGTCAGCCATATTTGGCGACAGCAAACATCAGTTCAGACTGTTGATGTTTTAGAGATCAAAGTGAAAATGAATTCATTGAAACTTTGATTGATAAAACTAGCGGAACACAGCGTTCATGAAAGTATCTTTCATGGAGCCACATACTGCAGCAGGACATTGTGGAGCAATTGAAAGGGTCGTCTGAGCAGAACTGACAAGGCCGTGCAAAGCTTTGCCGCTCTTGCCTGGCCACTGCTCAAGGTCTCTTTTGCCGGACATAGATGCCTTTGTCCGAAAAATAGCTCATGCCACAAATTATTCTTGCCGCCTTTCAATTCGATTGGCTAGCATTGAAATAAGATGCAAATGAGTAGCTGAATTGCATTCAGCCAGGAAAGCACAGTGGAACTGACAGTTTTACTGCTCCTTTCTGCAGGCCCCAGCCTAATGAGCTGTTGCCTGAGTCTAAGACGGCCTTTGCGAAGGCTTGCCTCTGCTGATTTATGGCACTGGCAAAACCGTCTTCTAGACTGGGGATGTTGCTTCTCAAAGTTGGAAATTAATTTCCAATTAAAAACTTTGATTAAAGCCATCCTAGCGGAAACATGTGTCAATGAACAACATTCAATAAAAGACACCTTTTCACTTGCAGACTAAAAATCCGCCACCCACTTTGAAGAAACTGGCATTGCCATATAGTTTCTGAAAAAGTGGCGCAGCCAAAGTTGGCCTAGTGCCAGAGAAGCGCGCAGGGTATTCACCCCCTCCGCCTCCCTCCAGCCACCGCAAACAGTGCTGCTCGCTCTTAGGCCACGTTTTTGAGTGCCACCTAACACTGCCCTCTGTCAATTTTGCTGTTGCAAGATTCCACAGAAGTATGGGCATTGTTTGGATGCGCAACTGCAGAGTGTCCGCAGCAGTGCCACTCAAACCTCTCCTCAGAGCTCACCACTGAAGCTTTGCCCAGACAAACCTTCCCACTTTTCCCACTCAGCACTGCCTTGCCTTTTTTATCAAAAGCGCAATGGCAGTCTTTTTTTACGAAACTTCCAGCCCTGGCTGAGTAAAGTAAAGTTAGGCGCAAGTCTCTGCTATTTGGCCTGCATTGGAGCAAAGCAAGAAACTGGCCTCTGCTCCTCCCCCGCGCAGCAGATTAGGCAAGGCCTCAAAAGCCACGCCGCCCTGCTTGCGGCCATAGCGTTTGCTTGCAGCTCCCCTGAACATTGCCTAAGAAAAAGTTCATTGTTGAGCACCCCTTTGCAAAATTCTCTGCCTGATTTATGGCCCAGTCCCAGGGTGCATTGACCTCCAAGAGGCCTAATTGCCCCCAGGCAGGAGCTAGGGTACCCAGCAGAACAATCTGCCCCTTCTCCTATTAGTCAGAGAATGTAAGCAATAAACTTAAACAGTTTATTGCCCTTTCTTGTTGCTGTAAATCCTAAGTCTCTAAATGCAAAGAACGCAGAAAGAGCAATTCTGACACTGAAAAGTGTCGGAATTTATAGTCCTTTTAATAAGGCTCCTAGCAAGCCTCAAAGGCTTGTTTGGACGTGGAAGCACAGCCTAGGAGATATGCTGTCTATCCACTCTGCCCCTGGTCAGCAATGGCCGAAGCGGAATCTGGGCTTAAAGTTGGCTGCACCTATTCTAGGCTGAGGCACAAACTAACCCAGAACTACCTCTCCAATCTTCACCTAGTCTAACTCTGCCAATAAACAATTGCGGCAGAGTTATGCCTTTCTATGATTCAATTCTGCGAAGCTATTTTGCGACGCATTTGAATTTAGATATGGCAAACTTTCATCTAGTCTGCAAACTATTTCTCAGCTGGATATATTGTGCTCAAAAATGCCACATTATCTTTGCTAGAGTAAATGAGAATGCTTAGCATTGGAACTCTTATTGAGCCACGTTTGTGCATTAGCTCTGGCCTCTGAAAGGCAAGTGGAGTGGAATGAGCAACCACTATGCCAGATGCAAATCTGTTTCTGGGCCTTCTCTGAAGGCATGTAGGCTGGCCTAAAATGCCGCCAAGCTGCCCTTGCCCTTGATGGGGAGTACTGCCTCCACGTATGGATCTTTGTTGCATGCCTTTCTGGAAGGCCTCTGCCCTGGCCCTGAACTGCGACAGCAGCAGGGAAGGCAAAGATAGGCAGTTATAAATGCAGCCGACAGGCCAGCATTCTGCCCCAGTTTCCCAGACGGAGTCTGGAAGATAGCAGTCCAAGCACAAGCAGCATGTGCAGTCACCCCCCTGCAAACTTCTGACCTGCAACAGGCCCCTCTTTGCGATTAATGAGCCAAGTTTAGCCTTGCCCCAGACACCTCTGGAGGCTATGGGATCGTAAACATGGCCATTTGTCAACACACCTACCCTCTGCCCCTGCCATTACCTTCTCTTCATTGCTGCCTTCTCTCTACACACCTTCTCCCCCCTCTCCTTCCCCCACCCTCCTCTGGAGGCCAGGGAGCGGAGATCCGGAGATAGCCCTCTGTGCGGATGTGAAAGCGCCGCCCTGGCCTGCATTAAACTGTGGCCCCCCAGAGGCCGACATCCAGTCTACTCCAGCCCACCCCCTGCACTGACCAGCTCACTGCCCTCGCCCCCTTCAATCCCCCAGATCCACGCACAAGGAGAGGCTCTGCCCTCCTGGCTGCCCCCTCCCCCAAATAGGCCCCGCCTATCGGAGGAGGGAGGTCTCAGCTCTGCTGGACTTCTCAGTCACTCGCCACTCACTCCTCCTCAGCTGCTCAGCCCAACTCCTGGAAGCCTGCCATGCCCATCCAGTCCAAGATGCCCCTGCTTGGCCAGGCCCCCCAGGAGTGGACTTTGATGCCCCCGGTGCGCTCCCCCTCCCCCCCTGGATGGCTACTCATCGACAAAGGAGAGCCTGCCCTCCTGGCAGCCCTCTTGGACGTCGTCGAGAAGGAGGTCCACCGACTGGGACTGGGAGGGAGACTGACGCTGGACCAGGTGCCGTCGGTGAAGCAGCTCAGCCAGGACCCAGTCACCATCTGGTGAGTGCTGGACCTTGTCTCGCCTCCCGCCACCCCTCAGCCCGGCTCCCCGCCTGCCTGCCCACCCACCTGCCCATCGCCCTCCCCAAAGCCACCCGCCCCTACCCACAAACCACTGAGCTCCTGACAACCAGTGCACCCAGTGGAGGAGACACCCGCCACATTGCCCTCCATGAGTTGGAGCCCCGCTTCATAGCCAAGACCCTCTACTCCTTTGGAGTGGAAGGGCCTCAGGATATGATCAGTGCGCTCCGGGCCATGCTGCAGCTCCGTCGCGTCCTGCCACAACTGACGGACATCTACTTCCTCTGCCCCCCCACCATCCGGTGAAGACTGGGTGCAGGGAATGAAGATGCAGATGCTCCCCATCGCTGCCGTCGCCGCCGAGTCCCACCCCACCGAGGCCCCCAAAGGAAACCAGCACTGCCCTGTGCTGGGAGCCAAAGCAGGGCCGCCCAAGGTGATGCAGGACGAGCTGCAGAAGGAGTGTCAATGCCTGGCAGACCTCACTGCCAACCAAGGCTGCCTCCTGGAAGCCCTCCAGGAACGGGAAGCCCAGGTTTGCCACCAGAACGCCGCCCTCATCTTTGCCCACCCCCTCTGACTGGCTCATTCAAAAATGAAGAAGAGCCTGCAGGAGGTGCGGACGAAGAGGAAGGTGCTGGAGACGGAGCTGGCGAACACCCGCAAGGCCTTGGACATGTGCCGCAACAACCTGGACATCGCCACCGAGGAGATCAGCCTCCGGAGGGAGGAGATTTTGCTCCAGCAGGGCGAGATTGGATGCCTGCGCCACAAGGCAGCCAACTTTGACCCGGCCATACAGAAGAGGGCCACCCACTGCATTGACATCGTGGACAGCCTGAAGGACCTGGTGGACAACCTCCCCCGCTCCTTCATCTGCATCCGCAAGCTCCTGGAGCTCGCCCTCTACTGCCCCGACAAACTGGCATTCCTTCCCAGCTGTCACCGCTCCCAATCTTGGCCAAAGAGAAGACAATCTGTGCAGGCCAAGGTGGTGAGGGAGACCAGAGGCCAGGTGTCAATCCGGACAGAGGGAGAACAGGGATGCAGCCCCTCGCCCGCGCCCCCAAAGTTGTGTCTGCTTCACAGCAGAATGCCCAAAGGCTCTCTGACCCAGCCATCCCGCAGGGTGAGAGCCAGCTGGAGAGTCCTGGTGGAGTCGGAGAATGGTCTCATCAACCAAGCCTCCCCTCAGCCCAGACAGCGCTCCCCAGCCCGCCCTGCCCAGGCAGTGCTTCCCTCCCCCTCTCTCCCTCGTCAAGGCCCAAAAGCCTCTGATCAGCTAGGAGAGAGAATGGATGCACTCCCAGGGCCCAAGCCACAAGGAAGAGGATGTGGACGGCTGCATCAAAGACTGCGGCAGCAAACAAGCCTCCTCGGGGACTTCCCAGCACCAGTGGACCAAGCGCAGATAGAACCATTGCTGCTCTTGCTCCCCGTCGTGCCCTGAGAAGCCCCGGTCTGCATCCTAGCCGCTGCAGCCCCCCAGCTCGCGCTCGCCCCCGCCTCCGCGCTCCTGCCTTTGTGCTGAGAGACTTGTTGAGTTTGATTAAACTCAGACTAGTGGAACAAAAAGCAGAAACTCATAAGCGAAGAAATATCTTGCATGCAAGTTAATGCTTAAGGGCAAACAAGCAGCAGAAAAAGTGCGACTAAACCATGAAAGTAATTCTGTCGATTTAATCCAGAAATGATGAATAATGGAAAGCTTGCTTCTCCTTTGCATAGCTTGAAACAATTTGAAAAGTAATGGCAATTCAGCTATTTTTATTAAATAGGCTGAATCGTGCTGGCACTTATTAAAATTGTGCAGAAGGCAAGAACAATCTTAGTCAGAAAAGATGGCTTCTGTCGAATTAATTCCAAAAGCTGAATTACTGAACTAAGATATTAACCCGTTCAAAGGGAAAGATACGTTGCTTACTAGAAAAATGATTTCTGTCAAAACATTTCCAGAACTCATTTTCTACGCAAATTTTACGTGTTTTTTGGGAAAGAATTGTCGCCGTCTGAGTCAATTAAATTGTTATCGCTACAATTTGATTGGACGCAGAAATGGAGCGCATTCTTTAGGCACATAACATTTGTCACTGCTTATTAAATTTGAATCATGAAAAATGAATTACGATTCAATGACATAAGTTTGTGTGCAATGTTAAGGCAAACAATTAACATTTGTCGCCGCTTATTAATTTGAATTGTGAAATAACTTACGGTTCAATGATGTGCCCAATGTGCACAATGTGCACTTTGTGCACAATGTTAATGGCAAAAATAGCATTTGTCACCGTTTGTGAAATTGAAATTGTGAAATATTTACAAATTCAATAACGCAAACCGAGCGCATTGTTATTGGCATAAATAATATGTCACCATTTGCAAAATATTAAATCATGAAATAAAAATCATGATCTTAACATGACGCGAATTGAGCATATTATTATTTCGGCACTGACGGCCAAAATAGTTCACACCTAGGTGTCAACGCAAAAAGTCACACATACGTGTGAACATCAAATTTTGCGCCTAGGCATGACCTGAGCGGAAGTGAATCTTTGCATGTGACTCTGTGACCGGAAGTAAGGTGCAAAGAGGCGCGAGCATCGAAGCTCAAAGTGACAATGTCGTAGGCCTATGACGCCGGCCACAGACCCCACTCAGTGTTACACATGATGTAGACACTTCGGTGCTACTCTGTCACACATGATGTAGAGGTCTGGGCCAAGTCAGCCAATATTGATTTCTCACCTCGAGCTATGACCATTCGTCCCTGACTGAGTTTTCCCCTATTTTTTCCCCTGACACCCCAGGCACAAAAATTTAGCTAATGCAAGCTGATGATTTCCTCATCTGCAGCAGCCAGCCTCAGCTAGCTCCTGTTTGCGTGTGTCAACATGGCCTCCGCTGAAGTGAACAAGTGCAACCAGTGTCGTGGTCCTATATCCGCCCACACCACTGCACCAGTTCACTGCAACTCCTGCAACCTCGACTCCTGCTACACCTGCGCGATGGACAGCTGGGAACTCAGCCTTACATCCAACTACCAGGTGGAGCAGAGGGACATGGCTCTGCAGCTCCTGGACTCCTCCAACGCCGTCTACAAGTGCAGAACCTGCACTGCCAACCATCAGGCAACGTACCGAGGACTCCCCCTCCAACTTGTTCTCCAGGGAGTCTATCACCCTGAGAACATCAATGTCATCATGAAGCTCCTGCCTCTGCAGGAGGGATGGCATCTCATCCCTCGATGCGACCTCGTCTACAATGATGCCCTCCACAGCCTCCAAATCCCCAACGACAACCACCCGCCCTTCCAACCCCTCCACCAATTCCTCGTCCAGAACATCCAGGAGATGGAAGAACTCCATGCTGAGTTCAATCCACCTCCCCCACCCACCCAAGAGCCCACCAACAACAACAACAACAACCCTGGAGAACAGTGGACAAGACCACGCCAACAGGTGAACTTCTCCACCCGCTCCTTGGACCCAAGTGAACCCAGCAGCAGCACCACCAACCAACTATCCTGAGACGACAACAACGACCTCTCTGCCGCCTACCACAATGTCTATGCCCAAATTGACATCCTCACCAACTCCATGGCTCAAGCAGAAGCCAAGGCCAAAATGTACCCCATGGGACACAACACTCGACTCCACTACAAATGTCAGTACCTCCACTACACCCACAACCAAGCCAAACTCAAGCAGGAAATGGAGAAAATCACCCATCAACTCCACGCTCTAGACCATGACCAGCTGCTCTAACCATTCCTTGACGATGGCTCCCCCAACCCACCACCCGATGAAGTGGATGTCCAAGCTGAAATCCATCTGTGCCCCGCTCCAGAGCAGCAACCACCACCGCCGCCCCGCCCAGGGGAAGGGTACCCAACTCAAAACCCAGCCCTTCCTCCTCCGACGCCGGCACCATGCTCACTCCCTCCGACAATGGCACCACCAGCACTTCCTCCACCACAAGCCCCAGCCGCACTTCCCGCAATGCCACCAGCATGAGCCATCACTTACCCCTCACAGACATCCCGCTGCAACCCCTTCAATGACATCACCTTCACCCCAGAGGACCAACCCAACCCCTTCCGAGCCATTGAATACCCCATCCAGACCCAGCTGGGGTTGGGAGCCGGGGGGGGGGGGGGCGCACGCCATCTTCGTCCAGGGAGAGACTATGCCGCGCGCGCACGGAAACAAGGCGCAGCGGGAGAGGGAGGCGGCGGGGGAGGAGGGGCAGGCTGCCGGCAAGGAGCGGAGGCAGGGCTGCGGCGAGAGCGGGGGCAGGGCTGCGGCGAGAGCGGGGGCAGGGCTGCCAGGGGGGGAGGAGAGCCAAAGAGAAGGAGAGGCGGCGGGAGCGCCACCGGGAGGGGGGAGGACGAGGAGAAGAGGACGGGGAAGGGGGAGGGGGGCCAGGGGGGCCACGGGAAGGGGGCAGAGGAGGAGCCAACGGAGGAGGGAGGGAACCAGGCCGGCAGGGAGAGGGGGGAGGAGGGGGGGGGGGGCACGCAAAGGCTATTCAACGGCTAGGAAGGGGTTGGGTTGGTCCTCTGGGGTGGAGGTGATGTCATCATAGGGGTAACATCGGGATGTCTGTGAGGGGTAGGTGATGGCTCAGGTTGGTGGCGGTGCGGGAAGTGCAGCTGGGGCTTGTGGTGGAGGAAGTGCTGTTGGTGCCATTGTTGGAGGGAGTGAGCGTGGTGCCGGTGTTGGTGGAGGAAGGGCTGGGTTTTGAGTTGGGTACCCTTCCCCTGGTGGCGGTTGCTGCTCCAGAGGGGGGCATGGATGGATTTCAGCTTCAACTTGCACTTTGTCAGGCGGTGGGTTGGGGGAGCCGTTGTCAAGGAACGGTTGGAGCAGCTGGTCATGGTCTAGAGCGTGGAGTTGTTGGGCGATTTTCTCTGCTTCCTGTTTGAGTTTGGCTTGGTTGTGGGCGTATTGGAGGTACTGATGTTCGTAGTGGAGTCAAGTCTCGTGTCCCACGGGGTACTTTCGGGCTTTGGCTTCTGCTTGAGCCATGGGGGTGGCAAGGATGTCGATTTGGGCATAGACGTTGTGGTAGGTGGCAGAGAGGTCGTTGTTGTCATCCCAGGATAGTTGGTTGTTGGTGCTGCTGCTGCGTTCGCTTGGGTCCGAGGAGCGGGTGGAGAAGTTGATCTGTGGACGTGGTCTCGTCCACTGTTCTCCTGGGTTGTTGTTATCGGTGGGCTCTTGGGTAGGTGGTGGAGGTGGGTTGAACTCAGTGCAGCGTTCTTCCATCTCCTGGATGTTCTGGACGAGGAATTGGCGGAGGGGTTGGTGGGGTGGGCGGTCGTCATCGGGGATTTGGAGGCTGCGGAGTGCATCATTGTAGACAAGGTTGCATCGAGGGATGAGATGTCGTCCCTCCTGCAGAGGCAGGAGCTTCATGATGACGTTGATGTTCTCAGGGTGATAGACTCCCTGGAGAACGAGTTGGAGAGGGAGTCCTCGGTACGTTGCCTGATGGTTGGCAGTGCAGGTTCAGCACTTTTAGATGGCGTTGGAGGAGTCCAGGAGCTGCAGAGCCATGTCCCTCTGCTCCACCTGGTAGTCGGATGTAAGGCTGAGTTCCCAGCTGTCCATCGCGCAGGTGTAGCAGGAGTCGAGGTTGCAGGAGTTGCAGCAAACTGGTGCGGTGGCGTGGGCAGACATAGGACCGCGACACTGGTTGCACTTGTTCACTTTGGCGGAGGCCATGATGACGCACGCAATCAGGAGCTAGCTGAGGCTGGCTGCTGCAGATGAGGGAATCATCAGCTTGCATTAACTAAATTGATGCACCAAAGATACTTTCATGAACGCTGCGTTCCGCTAGTTGTATCAATCAAAGTTTTAATGAATTCATTTTCACTTTGATCTCTAAAACATCAACAGTCTGAACTGACGATTGCCGTCACCAAATGTGGCTGACTTTGGCAAGCCTTTGAGGCTGTCAGAGGACTGAAGGCAGGGGCGGGAGGTGAGTTGAGGAGGGCTGGAGGAGCTGGGAGCTCCCTGGCCTGTCCCTGGCAAGCGGCGGCAGTGAGACACAAGGCCAAGTTTAGTTGGCCCAGGCTCAGAAGCGCCTCATTTTGCCGGCCGAGCATGGCTCAGCGACTCTTTATTCTTCCTTTCTTCCGCTGGCCAATCGTAATGAAAGGCAGCAGAATAATCGGTGAACTCAGAGCAGATGAATTCACAATTCACTTGTCAGCAAGCTGAGAGTAAGATTGGAATGCATTGTTCCCTTTTCAACGTGTCTTGCCAATAGGCTGAGCGATTGAGAAGGAATGAGGAGTGAAGGAGTGCAGGGTGAATGTAGGCTATTGAATGAGTAGTTGACGTTGGCGGCAACGTAGCTGAGCATGGAGAGAGGGCTAACCAGGTGAAGGGAAGGAAAGCAGGCAGACGTATTGTGGCCAAGGTATTGCGTCATGAACCACTCCATGTCTGGACATAATCTGCAGAGAATGAACCCTTTTTGATAGCTATTGAGGGGGCGGAGTTTGCAACTTCGAGACATAGGCTGCAACGTAGCTGGAAGAGCATGGAGTAGAGGAAAGGCACTACATTCTATCAACATCACTCAACAACACGAAGGGCCAGCCCAGCGGCACCCCCACCACCACAACGGAACAGAACGACACAAGGACCAGAGCCGCACACCGGCCCACGCCCCACCACACCAACCCCTCCACCCCGAACCACACCCCCCCCACACCCCCACCCCCCCCCGCGCCCCCCAGCCACACCCCAGCCACAGAGCCCCCCCCCCCCCCCCCTGCTAGCAGTTGAAGGTGGAGGGGAGGCAGCAGATCGTATTGTGGCCAAGGGTGTTTTCACTCATGAACCACTCCATGTCTGCGACCATAAAAAGGGTGTGCTGCACAGGGCAGCACTGGTATGAACCCTTTTGATAGCTATTGCGAGGGGGGCAGAGTTATGCGGAAGCTATTATTGGATATAGAGCATTGCAACCGGAAGAGGCTGGAAGTTAGTAGGAAGTAGGAGAGGAAAGGCACTACATTCTATCAACATCACTCCATACAACACTGAAGGGCTCAGCCCATGCCTGGGCTGACCCCTTCACCACTTCACAACGGAACCTAGAACTGGTACACAAGGACTCATGAGTCCGCACACCGGCCTCATCGCCTCCACCACGTTGGACCTGATGATTCCCCTTCCTGATTCGTTCTGCTGCTTGTAGTTTAGAATCCGAGGTCATGTTCCTCTGCCTACTCTAGCTGACTGGTGTGATTCCCTTCCACCTCTTCCTGGCTGCCCGCGTGTGCGCTGTGGCGTTTCCCAAGCCAGTTTCGTTGACCTTGAGCCGATGCGGCAGGCAGAGCGGTGCCTGGTTCATTCTGTCTATAACTCGCTTCCTATTCCCCCCACTTTCTCCCTTTGCTGCACGATGAAAGAGGTCCTCGCTACGTTACTGCTGTAATTCACCACATTATTTTTACATTTAACTTAATTTTCTTTAACTTCCACTTTACCCAAGGAATCATTTATAAAAGTTGACTTTATAGGCTGCACTAAACGGTTTCTTCCATTTAGTCGAAACATGAGCCTGGAGAGGTTCATGTTTTCGAAATATGATGTGATCCTTGTAATATTTCCATATTGAGATTCTTGACTGATAAATGCAAGGTATACTCTGTTGGGTAAAATTCCTTTGTTTAAACAGTCAAGCCAGGCGCACATAGCTTGCCCGTTTGATATGGACACATATTTACATGTTAGCCTGTTGAAGGTTATTCCAGAGCCATGATTTATCTTACTTTCTTTTCTTGGAGATACTACGTCAGGTAATGTTAGGTAGTTTATTCAAACTTTCATTTCCTTAATGTATACTTTATATTTTACAGTTGTACCATCGGGAGATGTGAGAGTAAAGGCATCTGGGGCTCATTGAAAGTTGAGACCAAGTGATGTTTTGGGTGGTAGGTATTGTCTTGCACTCATGAGGAAATCAGAATAAGTCCTTCCAATAAGGATAATTTCATTTCCTCTGAGTTTTGCTGATTCAGCTATGAATCGGTTGGATGATTTTCCAGTACTGTCTGAATTGTATTGACCATTAATGTCCAGGAACCATCTAATGAATTCCATACTTTGTCTCGTAAGCTTTTTGATGTTCCAAGTAATCAGGCAAGGTTCCCAGTATGAGCAGGTCGCGATGCTGGCGGAGCTTGAGGTGTAAGAGACGGTGCGGGATGGGTTGATGTAGATGGAGGCTCAGGGAGTGTCGCCCCCATCCCCGTCCTGGCCCTTCAGGCGCCAGCGAACACCCGGATCCAGCAGCTGATGATGTATTGCCACCATCTTGAAGATCACCTTCAGCTTGGGAGAGATGGCAAGGTCCGGCTTGCCCTGGCTTAGCCGGCTGCAGGACACAAGCATCGATGTACCAGACAGCTCTGCGAATTCCAGTGTTTCCTGGACAGAGTCGAGGTTGGTACCGTTGACAGGGAGAGAGAGGTGATCGATGACCACCCATCGCATGCGAAGCTCCTCCTCGGCTATCTCTATGGCTCCGGTTTTGGCTGCTTCCTTGATAATGGTGGCGATGCTAGAAGTCTTGGTGACGGCTGCCTGAGCATATGTGCGTTTCTGGTTGGCTGGAAGAGCGATGACGTCGAAGAGGGAGTCAATCTTAGTTGACAGTCCTTCCACCTTTAGCTCCCTGTGGGCCTTCTTCTCGCTGCAGTCGAGGCATTTGACAGTGCTGTATGGGGACTGGATGACTTTCATCGGGATGGAGTTCTCCTTCACGTGGGTCTTGCTGCAGCCGAAGATGCAGGTGGTGTGCATCCAGACATTTTAGGCACATCACTGGGTCAGCAGAGAGTCCTTCTGCTTCTCGTATTGGGAGATAATCCGTCGAAGCCATCCAATCAATCTTTTTATTCAGGAGATACAATCAGCGCATGAGGGTATGTACTTCGAGTGAGGGTATGTACTTATTGAAATTGAATGTCTAATGCAAAAATTATTTTTTTCATTGCCTGGGAGAAAAAAACGATTGCACAAAAGATTCAAAACACATAACACGTCACAAAGACTATAGAACAGAACAATTTTAGCCGTTAAAAAACTACTTAATTGTAACTTTTTGATTGCTGCTTCAGTTTTTCTGCTACTCAAATACTTTGACATTGCTATTTGATGAAATTAGCAAACGAAATTTGAAGCAGAAAAAAAGCAGGCATGTTTTGACAAATTATTGCGGAATAAATTTCTAAAAGGTCAATGAATGCCATAATCTTACGCAATTTTACACTTCTTCCCACTGTCCCTTCTCTGCACAAATTTCAAGAGCCACGGTCAACACCCTCAAGCGTTCATCATCGTCACCGTGCATGTTGTGAGCAGATTTACTACAAAGACTGCTCTCACATAGTGCAGTTTGTGGGCATAGCCGACTGCAAAGACAATACATTTTAAATGGTAATTCTTTATGAAAATATTTCAAACCTCTAAAACTTACTTTTCTTCTCTAGGTTTCAAAATATCATAAATTCTGTGTTTTGATAGCCCATATCATAGCCCAATAATGCATATATAAAACCATCATTGAATTAACAAGTATATGGCGCAGAGCGCAATAGGTGACCGCGGAGCTCTCAACATACCACATTTATCAAACTTTCTACCAGAAAATTAATGTTTCAAATGCTCTGGGACCGGTTCCACCCCTCAAGATCTTCCTTAAATGTCAATACCTTTCAGCAAAAAAAAGTTTGTCCAAATCCATTGAGAATTCACCATTTCTCAACACACCCCATTTTTCAAACTTTTTACCCTAAAAAGTAATGTTTCAACTGCCCCGGGACCGTTTCCACCCCTCCAGATCTCCCTAAAATATTTTTACCTTTCAGGGAAAAAAGTTTGTCAAAATCTGATGGGAATTGAGCATTTTACAGCATACCCCATTATTCAACCTTTCTACCCAAAAAAGTAATGTTTCAAATGCTCCGGGATCAGTTCCACCCCTCCAGATCTTCCCTCGGCCCTCGGCCGCCCGCGGTCAAAAACGCTTCCGGATGATGTGATTGCTCTACCAGGTTTTCATCGACACTTTGGCATGAATTAAAGGTTAACTTAATGCTGCTTTAGGCAAAAAAAGGGCCAAAGCCTCGACGAAGAACCCGGCCCTAAAATATTATTACCTTTCAGGAAAAACAAGTATATGGCGCAAAGCGCAATAGGTGACCGCGGAGCGCATCCTTTATATGATCCTTTTAACTCAAAAATCAAGTCTGTGTTTTCTCAACCAATTTCAAAAGTAAGCACAGATTAAGAATCGACCTATAAGACTAGTGAACAAAAAAAATCAAGTCTTCTGTGCAATTCTCAAGACTTCAGGTACTACAGTGCAAAAACCGCATATTGCAATTTTCCAACTTTATACCCAGAAAAGTAATGTTCAAATGCTTTGTGACCAGTTCCACCCCTCCAGATCTTCCTAAAATGTTATTACCTTTCAGTAAAAAAAAGTTTGTCCAAATCCGTTGAGAATTCGCTATTTCTCAACATACCCCATTTTTCAAAGTTTCTACCCAGAAAAGTAATGTTCAAATGCTTTGTGACCAGTTCCACCCCTCCAGATCTTCCTAAAATGTTATTACCTTTCAGTAAAAAAAAGTTTGTCCAAATCCGTTGAGAATTCGCTATTTCTCAACATACCCCATTTTTCAAAGTTTCTACCCAAAAAAGTAATGTTTCAAATGCTCCGGGACCAGTTCCACACCTCCAGATCTTCCTAAAATGTTATTACCTTTCAGCAAAAAAAAAGTTTGTCCAAATCCGTTGAGAATTCGCTATTTCTCAACATACCCCATTTTTCAAACTTTCTACCCAAAAAAGTAATGTTTCAAATGCTCCGGGACCAGTTCCACCCCTCTAGATCTTCCTAAAATGTTATTACCTTCCAGCAAAAAAAAAGTTTGTCCAAATCCGTTGAGAATTCGCTATTTCTCAACATACCCCATTTTTCAAACTTTCTACCCAAAAAAGTAATGTTTCAAATGCTCCGGGACCAGTTCCACCCCTCTAGATCTTCCTAAAATGTTATTACCTTCCAAAAAATTTTCAAAATCCTAAATCATTCCAGACAAAAAAAATCCCCCCCCCAGTTTGTCCAAATCCGTTGAGAATTGAGCCTTTTACAGCATACTCCATTTTTCAACCTTTCTACCCAAATAAGTAATGTTTCAAATGCTCAGATTCCGGGTCTACCCCTCCAGATCTTCCTGAAATAGCATTACCTTTCAGGAAAAAAAAAGTTTGTCCAAATCCGTTGAGAATTCGCCCGTCCCCAGCATTTCCAGACATATATATATATATATATATACATACATATATATATATAGGACAAAAGTTTAGTAACCTCTATAGACCGCGGA
>JASANA010000704.1:0-25090 GCA_030248095.1 Ptycholaimellus sp. GST1_10
CCCACACTCTTCCCAGGGAGATGAAATAGACACCACGCCACACCAAGAGGAGGAGGGAGAGGAAGGAGAGGAGGTAGGCAAGGAAGAGCCGGAAGAAGGAGCCAGCTCCGAGTTGGAGCTGGTAAGGAAGTGAACGTGCTTCTCTGACAAGCCACCAAACTTAGACGGCCAGGAGCACCCCAAGGCATTCCAAGGAGAAGAGGACCACCTAGCCTACCTCCAGGGAGGCAAGGACCCCAAGAAGAGGAGCCAGAAGTCTCCTAAACGTGACTGGCGATCTCCCAGTCACCGCCGATGGTTGCCAAGACGAGGAGCTGACTCCTCCTCACCGACAAAGGCAGAGACCAAGCTTCAGGTCCTTCCCACACTTATCCCTCTATCACCAGCCTACTTGCTGCCTGAGGGAGTCCCAGAAGCCCCATCTTCAATGGGAACAGAAGCTAGCGTCTCCGGCAGCATGGCTTTGGCCAGTCCATCGCTGGTCTCTTCGGCTCCTACACAGACGGAGACCTCATCCCCAGCCTCGTCTCCAACTCCAACCACTGCCAGGGTCACATTCGCTCCACTTCCTCTTCAGGAAGTTCCATCTCCAGCAAGCCTAGAGAGGAGGAGGAGAGGAACAGCCCTAGCATCACCGCTTTCAGTTCCAACTGCTGCCAGGGTCACCTTCGCCCCACTTCCCCTTCAGGAAGCTCCATCTTCAGAGAGCCTTGAGGGGAGGAGGAGAGGAACAGCCCTAACATCATTGCCTTTGGTTCCGGCAGTGCCCAGGATCACCGTTGCCCCACTTCCTTTCCCTGAAGCTCCAGCCCCTGGGAGTCTCAAGAGGAGGAGAGAGGCGGACCCGGGATACCAGAGCTCACAAGCCTACCTGGACACCGGCTCCAGGTTGATTGACAATCTGCAGCGAAACTGTGCTGATCTCCTCCAGCAACTCCACTGGAGGGATGACCGCATACTGGAGCTGGAGCGACGAGTTCAGCAACAGACCTGCGCCATCATCGGATCCTGCATCGAATCTCTCCAAGCGCAGAAAGCACTTTCCTTTGAAAGACAGTGCTTGGGGTTGGAGGCAAAGGTGATGATGCTGGAGAAGGACCGTGAGGAACACCGGAAACAGCTGGCCACCGCCGGGTCCAAGAAGGAGCAGGCTATCCAGGAGTGGAGCCAAGCTCAAGCGGCATGGGACAAGCTCGAGTGCAAGAAACGAGCCCTCCAACAACAGCTGAACAAGATCCAGGGAGACGGCTACGTCATCAGCCAGAAGAAGGCTGAGAACCTCCACGCCTCCTTTGACGGACTCCACCAGATGCGCCAGATGCAATCTGACCTGCAAGAGATGACAACAGATGACAGCAGCGCAATGACTACTGATTGACAACAACAGTAGACATCTTTGATGCAGAGCCAGAGGGATGCCAGTGCTATTCAACGGCATCTCAACCCGCCAGGCAAGCACAGGAAGACCCACTGCTCATGGGAGGCTGCCAGAGCTTCCTGCCAGTAACCACCAGATCCCTAGGCCTCCAGCATGCTACTGGAGGCTGACAGGTCTTCTGCTTGCTATTGCCAACTTCTCAAGCCCTCAGCATGACACCGGAGGCCACTGAGACCATCTGCCTTGGCTGGAGAACACCCATGCCTTTGTCCAGCCACTGCCAGCTGCTCAGGACCTGCCTGCCACAGCTGGTGGCCAAGGCCTTCTACTCACGGCCACTGGTGACCAAGGTCTCCCATCGGCCACTGCTGAAGGCCTGGACCTTCAGCCTGATACTGGAGGCGGCAAAGGCTTCCCACTGCCACCGGAAGCTCTCCAGGCTTTCTGCCTGCTGCCAACAGTTGCCCAGGCCTTCAGCACAATGCGGGAGGCCCTCAAGACCTTCTCGCTGCCAAGGGCTCCAACCGGCAGTTGAAGGCGGTCAAGGTCCCACCGCTGCCACTGACTAACAGAACTTTCTACCCCCATGGCCAGCTGCTCAGGCCTCCAGCGTAATACTGGAGGCTGCCAAGCCTTTGCACCTCCGTCTACTACCATCAACTGGCCAGGCCTTCTGCATGAGGCTGGAAGCGGCCAGAGCCTTCCGCCAGACACACTGGCATCTCATGCATCCAATCTACTGCTGGAGACTGACAGGAGGCAATGGAGTACAGATGTCACTTCGAACAGTGAGGAAGTGGTCTGAGTGCAACTTCAATCAGTCCACAGGGTCGTCCTTGATAACCCTCACGGACCAAAGGCATAGATGGAGGTCGAGCATTGGCCCTAAGGACAGAGACCTCAACGGCTAAGGAACTAGACTGAGCCTCAGATGACCTCACTGGTCCCCACTGTCGTGTCAACATCTCAGCAGGATAGAAGGAAGAACTGCAAGATGTGTCCAGCCATCAATGCTCGCGCCCTCATGGTCATTCTTCTGACTCTCGTTCCATGAAGAGAGGCATCCTGCTCTTGGCCCGCTACCATCTCAGCTTCTTGGATAACATCTGCTTCACCGCTCCGGGGCACCAGTATGCTCTTTTGGATGACTCCAATCGCAACCGGCACCACCCAAGCACCAGCAGGCCAGAAGTCCAGGACAGCACATAGTGGATCAACCTCCACTATTGCTACTACTTTGGCCGCGGATTGCTAGACAGCTGCTACTGTGCCATGTTCAACAAACAGCAGGACAGATGAACTGTCTAGATGACACTGGCTGAACAGCGCCTCCTCAGTGCATGCCTTTCACTACCAGGCCTGCATGGCCAATGGTGTCGAATAACTCCTGACCTCATCTCTGTAGTCATTTGCTCACCAACCTACATAACTTCAGGCCTCAGGGCTCACCCGCTCGGAGCCATGCCGGTGCTCAACTTTGTCATCTTTCTACTCGGTCCACCACCCGGACTGAACCTCACAGTCCATCCATTGACGGTTCATCACACCTCTTCAACGCGAGACGCGGAACCATGGACATCGTCCATCCCATCTTCCACCACTTGGTGGGCGTCAGAAAAACCAAACCCTCCTAGAGTGTTTATGCAGCTTCCACTGCCACTTCATGGATGGTCATAACCACAACCTGGATGACTAGTTAGCTCTAACTAGTTAGCTCTAACTAGTTAGGGACCTCGGATGACAGCACCTTCACACCCGCTGTCAGCGACTCGGCCACCAACAATGGCAACCTGCCTCCTATGGCCGAGTGTCAAGGAACGTGACCTCTTCACAGTGGTCACCTCCCGTCACAACACACTGGAATCTGCAACCTCCACCTGTTCCTCCACCTGGATGCTAGCCACTGGCCTGCAGTAACCGAAGTCAACAGCTTCTGACTGACTCACAGCTTTCGGAAGCATTTAGTCCATGGCTACGGGCCCGGCAAGCGGTCGCAATCCTCTGTGTCTCTTGGACTCCACCCAGTCCTGTGGACAAGAGGTGGCACAGTGAGACAGACTGACCTTGGCTCGACCCCGGTCAAGATTTCGGTGCAACTGCAACAGTGCATAGTTTCTTATGGCCGACACAGCCTCACTACTCAGCCTCTACACACACCACCACCGGACGCCTGGCGGGAGGAGATAGGGTACCCAGACGTCCATCGGCAGACATCTTCATTACCTCCTGCTCCCTCCCACCAGATCTACGCCCTTCACTCTTTCACTCAAATGAGAGAGGGGACAAACACAATGTCTTCATGGCAAGCTCAGGGACAAGGACAAGCTTCCACCACTGGCCACAGCAAACACGCAGCCTATGAGAACAGCGGCACTCTCTACTGCGCCAATACCCCCCCTCACACCCTTCCTATCAGAAGGAAGACGGGATGACGACCAGATAGAGTGGTGGAGATTATGTGCAATCATACAGCTCCAGCGGAGTGATTGCTACTGCCCAACATTGAGACTCCTAGCCCCAACGACGCCATGACTAGCATTGTGATGCCATGCCCCCAAGAAGGTCGCAGCATCACATTAAACACCTGGCCCTTTCTGACCTGGCCTGCAACTGTCGCCTGGCCAGTTGCCTCATCTGGCCCAAATTTGGCGTCCAAACATCTACAATGCCTCAGGGGCCATCGCCATCAGGACTGCTATGATGAGTGGCCGTCATCGTCGCTTGGACATCTGAGACATCTGGTTCGACCTCAGCACCCGGATGTCCATGATACCTAGAGCGACCTTGCGGTCTGGCCTTCCATGAGGCCAAACACATCATCATCACTGGCCCAGTTGCATCAGTGATCTGCCATCGATTTGACAAATTACTCCAGCAGTCAGTATCGGCGGGAACAAGAATCGCAATGAGCAGTGTCATTGGAACATATGGCATGGGAAATACTGGAGCAGACGGCACTCTCCTTGCCTTCCCCAGGATACTATCCCGTCCACTGCTAGAGAGAAGCTATGGGACGACAGAGAGAGCGAGTTGATAATGCTCCGGTCTTCAAGACAAGATGGAGGGAACAAGCCCATCACCTGAAGGACCCAGTGGGACCTGGACATCAATTCCAACATGAATCAGAATGGGATCAGCCTCTCGGATTTGAGCCACCACTTCCTGTGACCAGGAAGACCTGGATATGAGGGAGGTGCATGAAGAGGGAAGGAGCTCCTAGTGACGAACAAAAACGACGGAGCTTCCCTGGCTAGAGGTCAATGCCAGCCGGAGATCTAGAAGACTACATGACAACAGAGGGAAGGTGTAGGGACATCAGCTCTGAGGGCTGATATTCAACGATTTGTCCGCCACTATCCCAAGAACGAAGACGTAGATATGGTGCATCGGAGACTTTGCAAGCTCATGTTCACCATTCGACCAGCCATGTGAACACCAAGAAGCGCAACTGAATGGAGAATGGAATGGGAACGGGATGAGATCAACGATGTTTCATCCACAGGCCTACTCTTATCACCACCTCTGCATGGCATCACTCGCGCACCATGGCCTCCACTTTGGCCAGAACCTAAGGTAGAGCCTGATTGTAGCTGGAAACAAAATACGGGCTCTTGCGTCACCACACTTGCCACGCCAAATTTTGAAGACACTATGCTATCATGTCCACGATCCGGACTTCTGACGTCCTCTTCTGTGATCAGTGCATCGAGGAAGTTGCCATGGCCGACTGTGTCTGATGCAGCAACTGTCCACAAAATGTCTGATGCAGCAACTGCCTGGCATGTGTTCAAGAGGAGCTAGAACCCATCCTAGGACCGACAGATGCCGGACTTCTCGTGCTGATCTGTCAATGGCTGGTGGGAAATGGCCCTGCAACCTATTACTGCCCAAGCTGCACCCACACCAAGTCTCTTGGCGCTCCATCGTGGATCAGTTAGTAGCTCAAGGAGTCTTCCATCCAGCTATCATGGATGACTTACTCCTCCACCAAGACAATGTCTCGGAAGGCGCACAGTTTGTGGAGTTGTGCAACGTCCTCTACCGCGAAGCCAGCGTGCTCCTAGATGCTGTACGAACAGAACCAGGAGTGGAGAATGACAACGGACTGCTCAACACCACCATGGGCAGCCTCGAGGGGAGTGGTGCTGCCGACAACAGGTCTCGGACAGACACATCACTTCCCCTACACCAAGACTACACCAACTTGGCACACGTGGGACTGGCAATTACACTGATTGAGAATCAGCTGGGAAGGCTCTCCCCAGACAATTATCGCCGACCGATGCTCCAACGTCACCACCGGAAGCTTCGCTCCAACAGGAGACAGCTACTAGTCACGGTGAGAACTACCATGGATGCCGGAGTCCTGACTGTCCCACCCTCACCAGTCGGAACCCAGCCGGGGCAGACTGGACGGGATTCGCTCCTCGCTGTCCCGTTGACCACGGAGCCGACTACACTCGACGATGTGCCAAATGAGATCCTAGAATGGATACTGCAGCACCTGGATGGACATAGCCTAGCCTGCACTTGCCTTGTGTGTTCCAGATGGCATCACTTAGTGGATGGAGCACCTTGGGGAACCCTCCCCAAAGTTCACTATCGAGTCATCGAGCTACAGGCTGGAGATTTGCCTGGAGAAATTCATCGATGAGGCCATTCTGGGAGAAGTTGAAGGTGATGGCGAACCGCCATCGAAGGCATCCCGCTTTGACTCGTCATCAGGAGGAGTATGGCGAATCATGAAGCAGGAGAGGCCGAGCCTGACTAGGAGCATCACTGGGACCACACTCAGACTCACCAAAACCATGACTGACCCAGAAGAACAACGGCGCCTACTGAACTACTTCCGCCATGTCTCCATGGACAAGCTAGTGCTACAAGGGACTGATGACTATGCTGCTGATCTTCAAGAGGATGTGCCTGAACAACAAGGTCCTTGTCTTCGACTTCTGCCACTTCACCGGAGTCCCCAAGCAGATGGTCTTCCACTTCCTCAAGCCGCATCGAGGACGCTTGACTGAAGTGCAACTATCCTCCTGCCGCGACATGGAGAACTCCTTCTCTCCATCTGAGTTCTGGAATGCCATAGGCCCATTATCAGGCCCCTTCCCCACCATCTGCCTCAAGGATCATTATGCTGACTCCCCGTGAATGAATCGGCTGGCTATGGGGATCCTGTTGCTTCCTAGCCCACCTTGGATGCTTGACTTTGATGGAATCCACCCTCTACCGGAAGCAGTGTACCGACGCGTATGCAACTGGCTCAAAGAGGACTTGGTGATGGGTTCAACATGGGTAGAGGCAAGGCAGAGACAGGAGACGGCTACCAGTGACCTCAACTCCAAGCTAGCCATCCCCAACCTACCCACAACCAACGGAAACTCAAGTTTCAGTGTTGGTTCCCAAGCTACAGTCGCTCAAGAGGGTACTAGGAACCGGGAAGGAGATTCCATCTCGTCGGTAAGACCAGGAGAGTCGATGGCTGAAGCGGGAAGCCATAACTTTATCATCAAGATTGACCATGGTTGCAATCTCCGTCTTTGCCGACATCAGTTCCAAACCTGGAACCACGTCCTACGTCCACGGGACATTCGCGTGCTGATCCAGATCCACAAGATACTGGAATGGTGTTTTGATGGCCAGAACCGCCACTTGAAACACCGATGTCAGATGGTGCTGGAGAGACCAGATGGAGCTTGGCTTTCCTTCCATCTGCAAATCTAAACCCTCCGACAATGACTACCCCAATTAGCACGTAACCCCCCTCGACCATGACAGCCACACTGTTGCAGCCTACTCACATCTCATCTGGCACGGCCAGTGTCAAGGACATCATCAACTCTTCCTCATCGATCCCCACCTTCAGGATAGTCAGACTAAAGCGGGCGCCCAGCTCATCCTCAACTACGTCATGCTGTGACGCGCGAGCATGAAGGAGACTTCCAGTCTTCAGTCTATGACGTCCCCCCTCAAGAGACGGAGGCGGAGAGGACGTTCAGCTAGTGAGGGGATCGAGACGGCCAACTCTGGTTTCTCCACTCCCAAGTCATCACGGAGACGTTTGGCCCGCGCCAACTTCATCCGGAAGTGCTCCTATGGAAGAGTCTCCACGACTCTTCTAATGCTCACTCTCTCCATATTCTGCTCGTATAGACACTGGACCTGTGCCATCGGATTTTGAAACCACTCAGCTCCTAGGCTTGCCGGACGATGATTCTCCTCCAGTCCCCCTTAGTATTGCAATGCTTGTAGCTTAGATCCGAGGCCCTGTTCCTCTGCCTGCGCTAGTGTTGGAGTGATTACCTCTGTCCTTTCCCGGCCGCCCCACGGGTGCGCTGTGGTGTTTCCTAAGCCGGTTTCGTCAACCTTGAACGTCGATGAGGTGGGCAGAAGGGAGGCCGGGATCAGTTGCTCTTTTAGTGGCTTGACATGCCCCAACCTGTTCCGCTCTCCTAACCCTTTCGGTGACGATGAAAGAGAATCTCGCTATTTTACTGCTGCATATCACCACAGTTCAATTAAATAAATTTTCGACTGAATGTTCAAATGATAAATGTTCAAATTGATCAAAATTCGATTTCCAGGTGCTCCAAAGGTGAAACAAGTAGGTGTTGGAAAAATAACCATGAAAAATGCTTTCTCTCTGCTCTTGTTCTTATTCATGACCTCATGACCAAAATTTATTTTCAGAATGCGCAATTTTTACCACAAAATACAAAAACAAAATAGCATTAGACCAATTGCACTAAAAACATCTTAGAACAAAAATTGGCCAGCCTGGATATGACCCCCCCCCTATAGGGGGGGGCTGTATCCGGATATACAGGGGGGACATATCCGGATACAGAGGGGGACCATATCCGGATATGACCCCCCCTATAGGGGGGCCGTATCCGGATACAGAGGGGGGGCATATCCGGATATGACCCCCCTATAGGGGGGCAAAACATGCCTCATCAGGTCTGATTATAGTTTGGAGCAATTAATAACGCACAATTTTTAAAGATATATAAGCGGATCCGTGGTCAAGTGGCTTGTGTTCTTGAAATGGAACAGAAAGAGCCAGGTTCAATTCCTGCTTGGCGTTCTTTTTTTGCTTTTTTATTTTAAAAGTGGTTGAAATCTCTGGTACCATTGGCACGCCAAAATTAAGTCTCTTTTCTCCCGAAAATTCAATTGCCCTGAGTTTGAAGTCAAAGAAATACATCTCCTACTAGTGGAATCTGCTGAGCCACCTCTATTTTGTTTTTGCGAGCACTGGAACAAGCCACTGAACTGCGCGCTAAAACAAAATGGAATTGTCCCTGAAGAACTCGGTGCAATTAAATTTTCGGGAGAAAAGAGACTTAATTCTGGCGAGCCGATGGTACCAGATATATCTTCACTTCTCGTTCTATGAAAACGAGAAATGACCTTTAAAAATTCTTTGGGCATTTCAAATTTTATTTTGTGACAGAATTCATGTATGAACTTGGCGGAAATGTGGAAAAAGCCAGCAATAAGAATCCGTCCACTTAACCCCAGATATCCTCTTGTCCCGTAGTATCACCTTCCGGGTTGAATGGATTGTCGCCACCACCAGTCTCATAATCCCCATTGAATGCCCCAGGGGGCTGGCAAATAAACTCATGTCTCAAAAAGGCCTATAAGAATGGGTTAAAACCGTAGTAGGCGCTGTTGTTGTAAAGTTTCCTTCACCACTCTCCGACCAGCTCTTGCAAGACCACTGACCGTGCTTTTTATGCCTAGGTACAGGCATTGAGTTTTCTTGGCAAAAGAAACTAACTTTTGGTAAATTTGAACTAGATATTCTCTTGACCGAAAATTTTTTTTAAAATTTAAACATAGACTGAACAAGTATAATGGCGCAAAGCGCAATAGGTGACCGCGAAGCGCATAATGGGCTGGCGCAAGGGAGCATTATCAACCAAATTCAAAAGTAAGCACATATTTAGAATCAGCAGTTATGAACTGTGAACAAAATAACTCAAGTCTTGTGTACAATTTTCAGCTGTTCAATATGACAATTATTCACTCAAAAGGAAAAGTCTGTGGTTTCTCAACAAAATTCAAAAGTAAGCACATATTTAGAATCAGCAGTTATGAATTGTGAACAAAAAAACTTAAGTCTTGTGTGCAATTTTGAGCCGTTAAACATGTCAATTCTTCACTCAAAAGGAAAAGTCTGTGGTTTCTCAACCAATTTCAATAGTAAGCACAGATTTGGAACCGTTATATATGAGTTGTGAACAACAAAACTCAAGTGTTCTGTTCAAATCTTAAAACTTTAGCCAGTACAGAGCAAAAAGTAAAATGTAAGGGAAAAAAATTTTCTACTCAAAAAAGTGATGTTTCAAATAATCGGGCACCAGTTCCACCCTGCCAGGATCCAAGCGGCAAGCTTTAGCTTTCAGGAAAAAAAAAGTTCGTCAAAATCCGTTGAGAAATCGCAGGGCCCCGGCCATTCCAGACAGAAATATATATATATATATATATATATATATATATATGGACAAAAAGTCAGTCACATGTATAGACCGCGAAGCGGGCCCTTCGGGCCCGCTTCGCGGTCAAAAATTAGTTTGCGTTGGTGTGACCTGCAGTGCAAGCAACAAGCATGAGCTGAGACGAAGAAAGCGAAAGCCATCAGAATCAGCAGACTTCGACAAATAGTGTTCGCCATGTTCGATAACAAATGCTCTCTGGCAGGTTTTCAAAGCAGACTGTAAAAGGCCTGAACAAATATGCGCAACCAGTTTCCACCCGCTTTGATCCGGTGCAAAGCTCTTTCTTTTAAATTTAACGCGAGTTTGATGCGGCTATTTCGCGCTGAGTTTTTGACCGCGGAGCAGCCCGAAGGGCCGCTCCGCGGTCTATAGAGGTTACTCAACTTTTGTCCTCATATATATGTATATATGTATATATATATATGTATATGTTTCTGGAAACGCTGGGAACGGGCGAATTCTCAACGGATTTGGACAAACTTTTTTTTCCTGAAAGGTTATAATATTTTAGGAAGATCTGGAGGGGTAAACCCGGAATTTGAGCATTTGAAACATTACTTTATTGGGTAGAAAGGCTTGAAAACTGCAATATAGCGTTTTTGCGCTGTAGCACCTTTAATCTTGAGAATTGAACAGAGGACTTGAGTTTTTTTGTTCACAAGTCATATATAGCGATTCCAAATATATGCCTACTTTTGAAAATGGTTGAGAAACCACAGACTTACCCTCTTGAGTGACAAACTTTCACGCATGGCAATGGCATCAATAATCAGTAACAGATGAACGGCTAAGAATTGAACAGAGGACTTGAGTTTTTTTGTTCGCAAGTCATATATAGCGATTCCAATCTGTGCTTACTTTCGAAAAAGGTTGAGAAACCACAGACTTACCCTCTTGAGTGACAAACTTTCATGCATGGCAATGGCATCAATAATCAGTAACAGCTGAACGGCTAAGAATTGAACAGAACACTTGAGTTTTTTTGTTCACAAGACGTATATAACGATTCTAAATCTGTGCTTACTTTTGAAAATGGTTGAGAAACCACAGACTTTTCGTCTTGAGTGACAAACTTTCATGCATGCCAATAGCATCAATAATCAGTAGCAACTGAACGGCTGAGAATTGCACAAAAGACCTTGGTTTTTTGATTCACAAGTCGTATATAACGATTCCAAATCTGTGCTTACTTTTGAAAATGGTTGAGAAACCACAGACTTTTCCTTTTGAGATGCAATGTTCACCCTCACAGCAGAAATTTTCCTTAATTTTTGGATTTTTCTACATGTGAAGGTGTAAGCGCTCCGCGGTCACCTATTGCGCTTTGCGCCATATACTTGTTTTATGATCTCAGTTCAGTGTTATTCGTGGAAGGTGGCACAGCCTAACGGCAGTAAATAAAGAATGAAAATCATTATAACTGGTACCATCGGCAAGCCAAAATAAAGCTCTATTCCCCCAAAATTCGCTTGCTCCGAGTGTAAAGCCAAGGAAATTTCCGTACTAGTAGTGGAATCTGCTGTATCAGCTGCATTTGGTTTGAGAGTCTTGGAACTGCGCGCAAAAACAAAATGCAAATGTCCCAGAAGCAGATCCCACTAGTAGTAGAGAAATGTCCTTGGCTTTGAAGTCGGGCAATCGATTTTTGGGAGAAAAGAGCTTTACTTTTGGCTTATCGATGGTACCTGTTATATTCCTATCCAACTAAAGGCTAAAACAGCTCAAATAAGGGTGTTCCTGTGGGGGGCTTTTCCTTTGTATGTACAGCAATTAGTCCTCAGTAACTCTGTCCTGATGCTGCCTAAGGTCGCATAATGGTCTTCGTCGCAAGTCGCAAAAAGGGCAGGCTAATGACTGAATCTTAAAGCCGTTGAGGAGGTTCTTCATTCCACTGAAGCTATGGAGAGTAATTAATCGCTATGTACCGTACAAGTGCTGTAAAAGGACCGTACAAAAAGCGCATTGAACTTAAAAAGATGATTAGCTTAAACTCACCACGACTGCGCAGAAAGACATAAGAAAAAATCCGTTGATAAAGTTTTGTAAACAATTTTTAAAAAATGATGTCAGCCCATAAATTTTTAGAAATATCTTCTTTTGGTTTAATGGTGATCACGTCGAGCGTTTTTTAATGCTTTAACATTTGAAATAAAGTGCATGCTCCCTGAATTTTGATCAATAATGTTCTATCTCTCTGCCCTTCTTCTAGAACCCATGGAATTAAGTAAAAATGCAAAAGCCGGCTAGTTTTTGATATCGCTCATAGGGCGCCATTTCACAAATGCCTGGCAGACGTTTTGCGCGTTCACTGTTGTCATCGCCTACCATTCTAATTATAAAGGAACCTGCGCCTCGTTTTCTGTTGAAATAATTGTGTTGAAATTTATTCCTATTGCTCCAGCTAGATTTATGTCCCAATCTCATCTGATTGCAATTATTTCATTACTGCTTCAACCGCAAGCCTGACTCGTTATGGATGGGACCAGTCACATACGCTACACTAATCCCTAATTTCCCAATGCAGCCTAACTGCTAATGGAAGCAAATTTCCTGCTAGCAAAGCTTTCATTTGACCGACCAATCCGACACTCAACCACAAAGTTATAATTCGAAATGAAAGCCGCTGTTTTGCTGCTCCTCGCTGGCTGCCTGGCCCAAGAGACTGTTCACATCGAAAACTGCGCTGCAAAGCCCGACAATGTGGAATCCAGCCCAAGTGATACTTTGCATAAGCTAGATGAGGCATGGCTAAGGAGCTGATTTTGCAGCTTTCGACAAATTCCTCAAGAACTTTGTCTGCCAGCCGTCCAACTGGCTCACGGAGGTCGAGGCCCAGGGCGTTCGCGAAAAAGCCAAGCAATCGTAAACTCTCTCGCCTAACTCTTGATTTTTACTCCACGGCATGAAAGCTCAACAAATTATGATGTTGAATTATCATCAAAACGCAATTAAGAGGCGGTTTGTGAAAGGATTCAGAGGGGGTATTCCACTTAGCAAAAATCGAAGGTTGGGGTTGGGAATCGTGATTAGGCCATGGTTTTGGTCCATTTAGTTGCAATCTCTACCCAACAAACCCTGGCCAAAAATATTGCTTGATTGCTGAGAAATGGCCATTTTTCTAACACCGACTTTTAGACCTCTGGACGACCTAAAAATCAATTTTTGGCCAATTTTAACTAAGATTTTTTGACCAACTCCAGACTATTGTATATTGTGGTGTTTTACAGCGGGAACGTAGTGAGTTTCTCTTTCATTGTGCACCGAAAGGGTTAAGGGAGAGGAGACAGGACAGGGCATAAACAGCAACTGAGTCTGGGCCCGCTTGCGCCCACCTCATCAACGTCAAGGTCAACGAAACCGGCTTGGGAAATGCCACAGTGCACCCGCGGGTGACCAGGAAAGGGTGGAAAGAATCACACCAAGCATCTAGAGCAGGCAGAGGAACAGGGCCTCAGATCTAAGCTACAAGCATCGCAATACTAGTAGGGATGAGATGAAAATCATCATCCAGTCGGCACAGCAGCAGAATAACTTCCAAGTCAGGGGCACGGGCTGGGCCGAGGACAGCGTTCTTCATCACTTAGCTGAGCAAGAATGATGGCACCCAACTCAGGGTTCATTCACGTAGGGGTTACTGGAAGGAATGGGTGATAGACCAGAAGCCAGAGAGCTTCCTGGTCCATTGGGTCGATCATCATCCAGCCTCACCATGGCCAAAGCCTGTCTCCGGCTCTGATCCCTAGTGAGTGGAGTCTGTGATCCAGCTCTGCGTCATAACTCCTGTCCAGTATCTCGCAGCTGTAGCGAAGAGTTGGCTCCACATATTGACAAGGATTTAGTCAAAATCAAGGTTGTTCAAGTCCCATCTGAGGCAGGGTTCATCAGGTGCTGAATAGTGGAGGCGATTATGGCGACAGGGTTTAGGATTGTAGGTAGAGGGAGAGTCAAGCTCCATCTGGTCTCTTCAACACCATCCAACTTCGGTGTTTTGAGTAGTGGCCTTTGCCATCAAAGCACTGCTCGAGTATATTGTGGATCTTGATTGGAAAGCAAATGCCGTCGGGTTGCAAGACATAGGTCCCAGTCCGAGAGCCAAAGTGGTGGAGACTGAGGTTGTGACCATTGTCGATCTTGATGATGAAGTTGTGTCTTTTGGTCTCAGTTGTCTGCTTCCCCCATCCAACCGACAGAGTGGAGCCTCCTTCCTGGCTCTGGGTGCCTGTCTGAATGACTGCAGCTCAGGAACCACGGCAGGAAGCAGGAGCTCCATTAAGTGTGGGTGAGTTGGCGATGGCCAGCTCGGAGCTGGGGGGGGGGGGGGGGGTCAGTGGCCTGCGCCTGGTTCCGCCTCGCCTCTGTCCACATTGGACCCATCATCGTGTCCTCTTTGAGCCAGTTGCACATGCATTGGTACACTACTTCTGGTGTGGGATTGATGCCGTCAAGGTCGAGCATCCAGGCTGGTTGGGTAGAGATCGCAAATAAATGGACCAAAACCATGGCCTAATCATGCTTCCCAACTCCAATCTTCGATTTTTGGTAAGTGGAATACCCCTCCTACAAGGCCTCTCAATCCTCCCACAAACTGCCTCTTAACCAATTTGACTTTAAGACAAAGAAACATCTATGATTTAACTCTGCGGCTGAGGCAAATGTTACTGGGTATCTTTAATATGTAACGAAAGTTTTCACGTTTTCAAACACGTTTTCAAATGAAGCTGGCCGTTTAGCTCGAGCGAAGCTGTGACTGAGCTGCTGCGACTTTACAAGACCAAGGATGCTGCCAACAATCAGGATGGCTGCTGGCCCAACTGCGCCATCCACGTCTGGCAGCGGGCCTGCAACCGCATCTGCCGCCTCCTCAACGACAAGGGCTACTGCTACGTCCAGGAGCTCAACTACCAGCGGGAGCGCGGTGCCCAGCTCTCCTTCCTCGGCACCATCTACAACGTCGCCTCTCCTTTCCTTCTTGATGGCAGGGCAGGGAGCGTGGAAGGGAAGGTGGACGGAGGGAGGGAGGGAGAAGGATAGCTGCTGGCCCAACTGCCCCATCCACATCTGGCAGCGGGCCTGCAAGTTTTCATTTCACTAGTCTATTCTACCTGACTATATGTTGCTTTAATTTTTCTTTTACTCAGCCAATGAGAAAAGAATGAGCGAATTTACAGGACTGCTTCGCCCTGTCCGAATCCAACTTTCCAGCCATAGCAGGACCGTTTGAAGCGATCTGTCCCGATCTCATGGGCACCAACAACCTTGGCGTGCCACTTCAGGACGACGAAGATAAGAGTGAAGGCCTCAAATGCTAACCTGGTCTTTGAGCCTTAGATCTCTCTTGCTCGTCCCACTATTTTGCATAAAAATCAGCTGAAGGTAATTTAAGTGGTGGATAACCGGTAATTGATTTGGAAAAACAAAAAGAAGCAAAAATAACCTTGTCGGCAAAGCGTAACTTGATAAACACGCAAAAGTTTACCATTGAGTTTACCTTGTTTATCTTACGTTGGAGAGAGGGAGGTAGTAAAGGTGCATGACACTTGTCCACTCGTCTAAGAACAAAAAACTTACTCAAAATGGCGGTCAACCATTTCATATTCATCGACTGCAAGTGGTAGTTTGCTCAACGATTGCAAAGACTTCGGGGGGGGGGGGGGGGTTTTGCCAAAAATGTCAGGCCTAGCTGAGCTCTTGATTCATCATCAACGTTTGCTCCTAAAAAATGTTGACATCACAAAATCTACTGATAGTATGCGTCGCATCAGTTGTTAATTCCAACGGTAATTAAATTCGACGGATCGCCATATAAAATGGATACCACCTCAAAAATATTGAATAGATGATTGAATGTTTATGAAAAGAAGATGAAAAAATACTGGCTAGCTTAAATAATCACAATTTCATCCCCACTTGCAAGTATTTTCAGAACCCATGCCAAGACAAGCTTTCCAGTCCGAAGCATTCTTTAAAAGCAGCATTAATAATCGCATCATTTTGCTCTTTTTCCACCGCCGTTGCTTCAGTTCCACTAAAATCACCTCTTTTCTCCATAACTATCAGTAGGACTGCGGTAAAATTGGACCTGCAGTCTAAATTTCTCATGGATTTCTGATGCCTGGCAACGTCGTGCTTTGTGGTAAAGGTGAGATTGCAAGGAGCACAGGCGTAGGGCTGGAGTTTGAAGCAAACCACCAGATGGCGAACTAGGCTCTGTATCCTGCTGCAAATTGATCTCTTTTAGACTGGTGTAAAATTAGAGCGTTGTTACTTCGAGCGATGCAGCTTAACTTGAGCGGAGCAGCCACGACATTGGACAAATCGTAAAGCTTTGAAAGTTTTCCAATCAGCCGAGCAGGCGTCTCTCCTCAGCTTTTCGTCACTGGCTTCCCTCCTCATATTTTTGTTCCCTTCCCAACCACCTGCTGTCTCCAGCGTAGCCTTTTGGGCTGCTTGCTTCTCTTCCTCCACCGTCACGGCAGTCAGGAGAGGTGCAGTTGGCTTTGGCAGCACCGCGTCTCCGTCTTCCAATTCGCTCTCACCTTGCAGTGAACGCAACCGAAGGCTTTTTGTTTCCAAGTTCCTGGACAGCTGGCTGTCATTCTGCTCATTCCTCTCGTGCTCTTCATCGTCCCTACTGCCCGTTGAATTCTGTGTCTTCTGAGTTGCCTGCTTCTCTTCCTCCACCCTCACAGTCTTTGGCAGCACTGCGTCTCTTTCCATTTCGCTCTGTCCTTGCAGTGAACGCAATTGAAGGCTGTTTGCTTCCAAGGTCGTGAACAGCTGGGCATCATTATGTTCTTGGTCGTACCAACTGACCGTAGAGTTCAATGTCTCCTCGGCTTCGTCGCACACTTCCTCCACCCTCACAGCAGCCAGGAGGGGTGCAGTGGGAAGATTGAGCTTGGCAATGCCGTGCTGGTGGAGAATTGAGTGGAGGACAGCCTGAGATGCAGTGAGAGAGCAGAATGTGCACTGGGAACAGGACCATGACGGTGTGCTGGCAAAGCTGCCCAGATGTAAACGGCTTATGTGGATGGGATAGTTGGCCTCGCTGAGTGTCAAATTACAAGATGTGCAGAACATTTTGAACTTCGTTCGTCGGTTGATAATAGATTACACTAATTCTTGCACAGTGATATTTTTTTAAAAATACAAGTGTCGATACAATCTGTAAGTCACAGATTTGCAGACTGATACGAAGCCTGCAAGCGCGAATATTTGGTTCAGTTTCGGATATTTGGCGGAAATTTGGTTCTAATATCTGCTACTGGAAGCATGCAATGTTTTTCCCAAACAACGCGTGCTACTGGTCAGATACAATGCAAAAAAATAACATCTCCAAAGCGAATATATAATTTTTGCTTCAAAACTTTGCCGTTGCGAGTTGCGTACGTCATTTTCAGGTTTTCGTGAATATATGAATCATGGAAAGTAAAATTTATTTTAATTAGACCAATTTTTTTCAACTGCCTCATTTCTAATCATCTCTTTAAGCCAAGCTCAGTCGCTCAAATGGATGAGCTAGAAAACCACTGGGTCAAACCTAATGCGGTGTTAGGCAAGAGCTCGGGTACGGTTGTCAAGCGTGTCCAGGGCACTGAGGCTGGCCTGGGGTGGGTGCGGCGAGGTGAGGAGGAGAGCTAGGGGTGCTTTCTCACTCCGCTTCTGTCACCCGGACGTCGCCATGAGCTCATGAGCCGCCTATCCTATCCCCTGCTCTGAGGCTGGCCTGGGGTGGGTGCGGCGAGGTGAGGAGGAGAGCTAGGGGTGCTTTCTCACTCCGCTTCTGTCACCCGGACGTCGCCATGAGCTCATGAGCCGCCTATCCTATCCCCTGCTCTGAGGCTGGCCTGGGGTGGGTGCGGCGAGGTGAGGAGGAGAGCTAGGGGTGCTTTCTCACTCCGCTTCTGTCACCCGGACGTCGCCATGAGCTCATGAGCCGCCTATCCTATCCCCTGCTCTGAGGCTGGCCTGGGGTGGGTGCGGCGAGGTGAGGAGGAGAGCTAGGGGTGCTTTCTCACTCCGCTTCTGTCACCCGGACGTCGCCATGAGCTCATGAGCCGCCTATCCTATCCCCTGCTCTGAGGCTGGCCTGGGGTGGGTGCGGCGAGGTGAGGAGGAGAGCTAGGGGTGCTTTCTCACTCCGCTTCTGTCACCCGGACGTCGCCATGAGCTCATGAGCCGCCTATCCTATCCCCTGCTCTGAGGCTGGCCTGGGGTGGGTGCGGCGAGGTGAGGAGGAGAGCTAGGGGTGCTTTCTCACTCCGCTTCTGTCACCCGGACGTCGCCATGAGCTCATGAGCCGCCTATCCTATCCCCTGCTCTGAGGCTGGCCTGGGGTGGGTGCGGCGAGGTGAGGAGGAGAGCTAGGGGTGCTTTCTCACTCCGCTTCTGTCACCCGGACGTCGCCATGAGCTCATGAGCCGCCTATCCTATCCCCTGCTCTGAGGCTGGCCTGGGGTGGGTGCGGCGAGGTGAGGAGGAGAGCTAGGGGTGCTTTCTCACTCCGCTTCTGTCACCCGGACGTCGCCATGAGCTCATGAGCCGCCTATCCTATCCCCTGCTCTGAGGCTGGCCTGGGGTGGGTGCGGCGAGGTGAGGAGGAGAGCTAGGGGTGCTTTCTCACTCCGCTTCTGTCACCCGGACGTCGCCATGAGCTCATGAGCCGCCTATCCTATCCCCTGCTCTGAGGCTGGCCTGGGGTGGGTGCGGCGAGGTGAGGAGGAGAGCTAGGGGTGCTTTCTCACTCCGCTTCTGTCACCCGGACGTCGCCATGAGCTCATGAGCCGCCTATCCTATCCCCTGCTCTGAGGCTGGCCTGGGGTGGGTGCGGCGAGGTGAGGAGGAGAGCTAGGGGTGCTTTCTCACTCCGCTTCTGTCACCCGGACGTCGCCATGAGCTCATGAGCCGCCTATCCTATCCCCTGCTCTGAGGCTGGCCTGGGGTGGGTGCGGCGAGGTGAGGAGGAGAGCTAGGGGTGCTTTCTCACTCCGCTTCTGTCACCCGGACGTCGCCATGAGCTCATGAGCCGCCTATCCTATCCCCTGCTCTGAGGCTGGCCTGGGGTGGGTGCGGCGAGGTGAGGAGGAGAGCTAGGGGTGCTTTCTCACTCCGCTTCTGTCACCCGGACGTCGCCATGAGCTCATGAGCCGCCTATCCTATCCCCTGCTCTGAGGCTGGCCTGGGGTGGGTGCGGCGAGGTGAGGAGGAGAGCTAGGGGTGCTTTCTCACTCCGCTTCTGTCACCCGGACGTCGCCATGAGCTCATGAGCCGCCTATCCTATCCCCTGCTCTGAGGCTGGCCTGGGGTGGGTGCGGCGAGGTGAGGAGGAGAGCTAGGGGTGCTTTCTCACTCCGCTTCTGTCACCCGGACGTCGCCATGAGCTCATGAGCCGCCTATCCTATCCCCTGCTCTGAGGCTGGCCTGGGGTGGGTGCGGCGAGGTGAGGAGGAGAGCTAGGGGTGCTTTCTCACTCCGCTTCTGTCACCCGGACGTCGCCATGAGCTCATGAGCCGCCTATCCTATCCCCTGCTCTGAGGCTGGCCTGGGGTGGGTGCGGCGAGGTGAGGAGGAGAGCTAGGGATGCTTTCTCACTCCGCTTCTGTCACCCGGACGTCGCCATGAGCTCATGAGCCGCCTATCCTATCCCCTGCTCTGAGGCTGGCCTGGGGTGGGTGCGGCGAGGTGAGGAGGAGAGCTAGGGGTGCTTTCTCACTCCGCTTCTGTCACCCGGACGTCGCCATGAGCTCATGAGCCGCCTATCCTATCCCCTGCTCTGAGGCTGGCCTGGGGTGGGTGCGGCGAGGTGAGGAGGAGAGCTAGGGGTGCTTTCTCACTCCGCTTCTGTCACCCGGACGTCGCCATGAGCTCATGAGCCGCCTATCCTATCCCCTGCTCTGAGGCTGGCCTGGGGTGGGTGCGGCGAGGTGAGGAGGAGAGCTAGGGGTGCTTTCTCACTCCGCTTCTGTCACCCGGACGTCGCCATGAGCTCATGAGCCGCCTATCCTATCCCCTGCTCTGAGGCTGGCCTGGGGTGGGTGCGGCGAGGTGAGGAGGAGAGCTAGGGGTGCTTTCTCACTCCGCTTCTGTCACCCGGACGTCGCCATGAGCTCATGAGCCGCCTATCCTATCCCCTGCTCTGAGGCTGGCCTGGGGTGGGTGCGGCGAGGTGAGGAGGAGAGCTAGGGGTGCTTTCTCACTCCGCTTCTGTCACCCGGACGTCGCCATGAGCTCATGAGCCGCCTATCCTATCCCCTGCTCTGAGGCTGGCCTGGGGTGGGTGCGGCGAGGTGAGGAGGAGAGCTAGGGGTGCTTTCTCACTCCGCTTCTGTCACCCGGACGTCGCCATGAGCTCATGAGCCGCCTATCCTATCCCCTGCTCTGAGGCTGGCCTGGGGTGGGTGCGGCGAGGTGAGGAGGAGAGCTAGGGGTGCTTTCTCACTCCGCTTCTGTCACCCGGACGTCGCCATGAGCTCATGAGCCGCCTATCCTATCCCCTGCTCTAATTCATCTCATACATCTGCCGAAGTTCTGGTGCCTGATTAATTGACCAAGTTTGTGTCGGAATCGATTCTAGAAACGAACTGGGTAATATGGGTTATCGGCAATTGGTGTGCGGCAAATTTTCACCCTCCCTCAATTGCAGCATATGAACACATGAAGCAAAGAGCTTTGGCACTATGAACAAAAATTATCTTCAATTTTTGAACTTAAACTGTAGATTATTCGATAAGTTGTAAAATTTCAACCTTTTTATTTTTTTTAAATTTTATTAAAGTTCATTTTTCGTAGAAAACGTTAAGAATAAATTAAAATCTGAATAACTATATTGCCCTTGTTTTTTACAGAATACACTTATATAATCTTAATAATTTGCGACAAATGTTGAATATCAAAATTACTAAATTTTCAATTTTTATTTAATGTACAATGTATAATTTCAAACACTGCCGACTTTTTTCGAGTGTTAATGGCCTTAGAACCATTAAATTATACTACCGACAAAATTTGAGTTTAAAATAATGAATATCTGATGAATACCTTTTTTCCGAATATAATTTAAATTATTTAAAATTATTATTAAATAATTGCATTAAAATTGCAAATTGAAATATATGCAGAAAAACGGACCCAAAAAATAAGGTAACTGACCTGGTGATTGGTAACTTTTAAATAGGGTTAAAAGCTGGCCTTAGCCGCCCGCTGCTTCGGGCAGGGCACCAGAGCTCCTCCGTGCAAGGGTGCTATGGCCCCTACACTTCGCCTAGCATGCTTCGCATGCTCGGCTACGCTCCGGGGCCTCCGCACCCATGCCCTCCAGCCTCCGGAGCTCTGTCTGACTGCTCTGCCCTCCACAGCAGACGGCCTTCGACCACGCACAATAAGGAGATGGAAGAGTTTCAGTGAGCCGGAAAACAGCAGTTGTCATATTCCGCTCACAGTGGTTGTCAAGCAGGACATCACAAGACTCTCGCATAGCCACCCGCTCCTGAACTGAGAGAGTGGAGCATGCGAGTTTTGCTCCTGCTGCTGTGTGTGGAGAAGGCACTGGGCACTGCTTGCCTGGGCAAAGCCAACAGCGCCGTCTACCAAGACTGGTGCTACGCACGCGGCGGCACCGTGGCCCAGTCTCACGAGGAGCACAGCCAGGACTGCGCGGCGGAAGGAGGCTTCCTGGCCTATGTACCCAACGCCCAGGCTTTGTCTGCCGTCACCGGCCCTGATGTGGTCAGCTCTGCTTTCGCTTGTGTGGCCTGTGATAGGGAGGTTGAGTTGTTGAAGATGGGTGATCCAGCAGGTACAATCTGGTCATTGCGCTGCAGCAGACAGCTGCTTCACTTACGAGAGAGAACTGGTACTGGACTTTGCCAGACGGCTCCACTCAGCCCATCACCTTCCTCGACACTCAACTCTGGTCTCGCCTTCTATTCTCTCCTCACTCTCACACCGCCTGCTGCAGGGACACTTGGATGCAAGTCCACTGGAACCTAGCAGATAAAGAGGCCAACCAGGGGGCTGCGATCATCGCTTACTCTAGCAGAGTAAACTCAGCCCCCATTCCTGCCCATGCCTACACAACTCTCTGTCAGTTTCCTGGTAGATCCTTGCTAGGCTTGCTCATCGGCCTTAGCTCTTGCGCCTATGCAGAGTTCCCTGCGCTGGAGCATGGGAGTGTTCGCTATGAGGGTCTCAGCCCCAATGCAGACACCACGGCCGTCTTCTCCTGCAACCCCGGCTACCATCTGGATGGACCCGTCAGCATCACTGGCCGTCTCTCCTGGCCTCAGCTCTCCTTCCCCACCCCACCCTCCTGCATCCCCGGTCAGCTCTGCTCTCTCCTATGAGGGCCTTAGCCTCAGTGCAAACACCACGGCCGTGTTCTCCTGCAACCCCGGCTACCATCTGGATCGACCTGTTAGTATCACCGGCCATCTTTCCTGGCCTCAGCTCTCCTTCCCCACACCACCCCCTGCATTCCCCGGTCAGCTCTGCTCTCTCCTATGAGCCAGAAAACCACTGGGCCAATCCTAATGCGGCCTTGGGCGAGAGCTCGGTTGCGGTTGCCAAGCGTGTCCAGGGCACTGAGGCAAGCTATGCTGAGCTGGGTGCGGCGAGGTCAGGAGGGAGGCTGAGGCTGTTTGCCCTTTCCGCTGCTGGTCACCCGGGCGTCGCCATGACCTCAATTAACCGCCTATGCATATCCCCCTGCTTTATTTCACCTCATTCTGCTTCGGGCGTCCAGTCATGCTCCGACTTGGGCTAGAGCTGGCCTTGCTGGCTTCGGTGATGTCACAAGGTTCCCAGGCCTTTTGCTGCATAGTCAGTTATGCAATGCGTCTGGCCCGTGTGGGGAATGGATTCTGAAAACGAAAAATAAAGCAAAACTAGGGACGGGGACCGTCTGGGACCGAACTAGGAACCGTCTCCGGATACTGAACTGAACAGCTACGACTGGTGCCTGGGAGAGGCGTACAAGAGGGAGCTGAATGGGGTCTGCTACGCCCTGCACCAATCGCAAGTCATCGGCTACGACAAGGCAGCAGAGGCCTGCCAGACCCATAATGGCCATTTGGCTGCCTTCGAAACTTTCAACGACTACTATTCTGTCATTCAGTCCACTCTGCTCATGGTTATATGCTTTTTCGTGCTCCTGTCATCCAGGATCTGTCTCTGTTTCAGTACGCGCAGACGACGCAGAAAGCTGATGCCTGGCTGAATGCAGTTCAGGAGCCCGGCGCAACCGGCGTAGATGAAGGCTGGTATTGGCAGCATCCTGACGGACGCAAGCAGTTCTGCTCAGCCTAGGCCATTTTCGGCGAAGTTCTTTGCCTGATTTAGGTGGAGATCAGTGACAGTCGCTTTTGGGACGGGACCACGGAACCAAACGATATTGACGGCTCTGAGAATGGAGAACAGGACTTTGCAGTCAGCAGAGGGAACGGTGGCCTGCTCAAAGATACCGCTCGCAACAACCCCAGGAACCGGACTGTCCTCTGCATGTTCACCAGTTGCTTTCCAATCAATCTCTATCCTCGTCAAAGGGAAAGTAGATACGCAAAGGACCTGAAGGGAATGTGGAAGATCAAAGCTGCGAAAGCGTTACACACGTGACAGCGCTGGACTCCTGCTTCACCACAGAGCTGAGTAGGGAGAGTGTGCCGGTGAGTTAGGCGGCTGGAGTATGCGGGGGCCTTGGTGGCCATCTTGCCGCTCCCTACACAGCTGAGGTCATCAGCCAGATCGTCCATGCAATTACAGAGTACCCTCCTAGCTTCTACCTGAAAGAGTACTTAAGAGGTTCTGTCGATTGGTAAACAGGACGTAGTCTTCGTCTGCCTGGCCATGGAGCTGGGACCGGACGGTGGATATGCATGGCGCCTGCCCAATGGCACGCTTAGTCCAGGTTTCACATTCACAGGCCCCTTTTCTGAAGCCTAGATGAGTCTAGCTACCCTGGTCAAACTCTAGACTCAGTCTCTAGAGGCCCAGAATGTGACAGGCTGATGAGGCACGTGAGCTGAGGGTTGCAGTGGGGAGTGTGGGATGGGTGCGCGGTGAGCCGGACGGAATGCTCTCGGGCGAGAAGAGGGCGGTCATGAATGAAGTGGGCCAGTTTATGGACGCCCCAGACAGCTTCACCTGTCGCCCACTTTGCCAGTTCCCACACACCGGTTACTTGCCCTGTGCCCTTAGAGCACCAAATAAAAAATAATTTAAAATGGTTTACTTTACTTTTTAGCTTTTTCATCACTTTTTCATCGTAAAACTATTTTGATCGGAAATAGGAAAAAAATATTCAAACAAATTGCAACTAAAGTTTGTGGAATAGTTTGTACAAGAACCAAAATAATGATCACATTCACAATCGGAATTCAACGATTTCAAAAGATGCGAAAGCGGATCCAGTGGCCCCTCCGCACGGAGATGAAACAGCGCCCCTGTTCCCCGAAAAGCCGATGGCAGGCGACGAGGTCCGGGAGCGACGCAACTCACGCTTCCGCCTCTCACCGGAGGCCAGCTCTGCCTCCCAGCTCATCCGCTGCCCACCCGACTTTCACCCCGCCGTCCTCCCGCCCGCCAACCACCGGCTGGCTCAACAGTTTGCTCGAGACGCCGTCCAAAACCCTCTCTTCCCTTGCAAACCCCCAGGAGACTGATAGGGCTCATTGAAAGGGTCAGAGCGTTTGGCTGGGACTCCAGCGTTTGGACTCCGGTGAGTGGACCTGGCAGACGGCCATTGGAGCTTTGGCAGTGCGCCAATTGAATCGGATGCCTTGGGTAGCTTTGGGATAGCCAAACGTTCTTTCAATAATCAACAACAGAGCTTGATTGTCAGGCCAACGGAGTAGTGCCGGACCTCAGGCAAGGCAAAAGGCTGAAGCTGTTGCCTGATGGCCGCATGGACATTGACGGACCTAATGACGTCCTCCATGCTCTTTGTCAGCAGAGTTACCTTTTCATATTTCTTTTCCAAATTTTTTATGTCAAAAAAGTTTTTCGAAAAAAAATTTAAACGAGAAAAAAATAGTATGGTTCCAGAAAAGGCGTTCGGGTTTTTCGAAGGCCCACTGGACCTAGCGAACAAGGTACCGCAAATGAACCCGATGGAGCATGAAACAGTGGCTAGTCTGGGCGACTGCTCAGATCTCTGCCACGCGCATCCGCTTTGCGAAGCATTCGCTGCCTTTGAAGTTTGCCGATCGTC
>JASANA010000707.1:0-11863 GCA_030248095.1 Ptycholaimellus sp. GST1_10
CATCTCCTCAATGAACAATAGCAAATCTTGTTCTCCTCCTCCTTCTCTGGTCCATCTCCTCAATGAACAATAGTAAATCTTGTTCTCCTCCTCCTTCTCTGGTCCATCTCCTCAATGAACAATAGCAAATCTTGTTCTCCTCCTCCTTCTCTGGTCCATCTCCTCAATGAACAATAGAAAATCTTGTTCTCCTCCTCATTCTCAGTACCATCTCCACAATTAACAATAGCAAATCTTGTTCTCCTCCTCCTTCTCTGGTCCATCTCCTCAATGAACAATAGTAAATCTTGTCTTTCTCTCTCCTCCTCCGTCTCTGGTCCATCTCCTCAATGAACAATAGCAAATCTTGTTCTCCTCCTCCTTCTCTGGTCCATCTCCTCAATGAACAATAGTAAATCTTGTTCTCCTCCTCCTTCTCTGGTCCATCTCCTCAATGAACAATAGCAAATCTTGTTCTCCTCCTCCTTCTCTGGTCCATCTCCTCAATGAACAATAGTAAATCTTGTTCTCCTCCTCCTTCTCTGGTCCATCTCCTCAATGAAAAATAGGAAATCTTCGTCTCCTCCTCCTTCTCTGGTCCATCTCCTCAATGAACAATAGTAAATCTTGTTCTCCTCCTCCTTCTCTGGTCCATCTCCTCAATGAACAATAGTGGGTAGACCTGCTAAATTTTTTCTCCCAAAATCGGTTTCCCCGAATTCAAAGTCAAAGAAATTCATCTCCTACTAGTGAAATCTGTTCCGATGCTTACATTTTGTTTTGGCGCGCCCTGTGAGGAGGTCTGTGAAACTGAGCATCAAAACAAAAGGCAAATGTCAAAGGAGCAGATTCCACCACTGGGATGTATTTCAGTGACTTTGTCGGCTAATTGTGTAAAATTTGTTAAAATTCAGCAATATAGCATTCACTTATGGTTCATTTCCAAAGGTAAATGTGTCATGATTAAAAAACTGCAGATGCTAAAGCGGTGATATTTGTCCTGGATGCTTCGGATGTTGGGCGGATGAACGAAGCGGCAGATCTTCTCACTTGTCCTCGTCTTCGCCAACAAATCTGATCTATCCACAGGTTCGTTCGATCCTAGGGCATGACAGCGCCCTAGTTATGAATGGGTGATCGAGTTTTTGCACCGAATTGAATATCATTATCACCGAATTGATTGGATTTTGATTGATATATATGTGTCCTAGGGTTCAACCTACCAGTCTTCCAATCAATTCGGTGATAATGATATTCAACAAGACTAAAATGCTACATACAGCATGAGCAGCTTATGAATTGCCAATCATCAAAAAGAACTAGACTAGTTGTGACAAAATCGTGACACATTTTGATTTAAATTATAAACCCATTTGAGTTAATATTTTAACAAGTTCATCTATAAAATCCACTGATCATTCATAAGCAGGCGGCAATTTTGGCACAAAAAGGACAGTAATTAGTAAATTATAAAATAGAAAAATATGAATTAAAAAATGTTTTGAAGTTAAATCGAAAAAAAAATTTGCATTTTAGGGCATGCTGAAATTATAAATTTACTAAATGAGGCGTAACAAAATAAAACAAACAAAATTGAAATAAATTGAAATTATTTAAGGTAAAGTTAGCTTTTGCTGGCATTTGCAATATGACCAATTTTTTATTTTAATCTGAATTACGCTTCAACTTTGACATGTTTTCATTATTGAAGAGGCTTGAAAATAATTTAGTTCACAAAACTTATCTTTTAAACAAAAATTGAAGACAAAACAAAAACTGCAATAATTTAAATGACAGGGTTCCTGCCATAAATTGCCGCCTGCTTATGAATGATCAGTGGATTCCTAGGGCGCGACAGCGCCCTAGTTATGAATGGGTGATCGAGTTTTTGCATAGTTGCGTGTCACCGAATTGATTGGAAGACTGGTAGGTTGAACCCTAGGACATATACATATCAATCGAAAGCCCACAAGCTGCTGCAGATGGCAAAATTCTTCAAATTTTGATTTAGGGCTTAGAATTTTAATAATTTAAAAGAATATATAAAAAACTTCAAAAATAAGGACATTGCCCACTTTGACACACTCGCATTTTGCATCAAAAGCGAAATTAAAAAAACTAAGAATTACGTGTTTTGGCAAATTGATTCAGCTTTCCAATGGTGCATCTTTTGTCAATGGTTACACGGAGAAATTTCCCAATCAATTCACGTTTTTGAGTGCGATTTTTTCGATTTTCTGTTCTACCCATTATCGAAATTTTTCATTTTAGTGAAACTGTGCAGTTTTATATAAAGTGATGCTCAGGTTAGCTGGCATGCAATAGGTTTTTGAGCTTTATGGAATCGTAGAGGGCGCCAGTGCCCTATTCCTAGGGCGCGAAACTTAATTTATAAAAAAGCCCCAAAGTTGATTTTATCCCTATCTAAAGTATCATTGTCCTGGGTCATGTGGCAAACTCGTAGTCTTGTTAATGTGGCAAATAAATATGTTTCCACATGGCCAAGATCTAGACAAGACTAAAATGCTACAGCATGAGAAGCTTATGATTTTTCAATCATCAAAAAGATATAGACAATATGCAAAGCAATCGTGATACATTTTTATTTGAATTGAGAAATCTAAAACTCCACCGCTCATTCATAAGCAGGCGGACATTTTGACAAAAAGACAAAAACGGAAGTGAAAGTTAACAATATTTATTCAAAAAATATTTAATAAATACCATAAAAGCAAATCAAATATAAGTTTAAATAAACGTTTAGCTACAATAAAATTAAAATGCATATAAATTGAATAAAAAATCAATTGAAAAATATTAGAATCAACCTTAAATGCATCAATGAGTTAAATTATACAGGTATTGAATTGTTGCTCCAATTTTGGAATGTTTTTCTCATAGCAGTACCTTTTCAGGCATGTGTTTTGAAATTAAAGCTGATGGTTTTTATGAAGCTAAAACTGAAAATAATAAAAAAAATTCAAAAATAGCTTACCATTTGTGCAAAACCAGAAAAATAAGCTATAAAATCTGCCATAAATTTTCGCCTGCTTATGAATGAGCAGTGGAGTTTTTAGATGAAATTTCTGCTCAAAATGATTTCTCAATTCTTTTTGTCTATATCTTTTTGATGATTGAGAATTCATAAGCTTCTCATGCTGTAGCATTTTAGTCTTGTTCTGTACATCAATTAACCGTCTACACTAACAGCAACGAAATTCTTACTACCTATACAAATGTGAACAACCCGACAAAAACGCTTCTTTTCAGCTCTCAGTGAGGACGAGGTGAAGAATATTCTCAACCTGGAAAAAATTTGCAAAAGACGCCAGTGGAAAATATTTCCGTCCAGTGGTCTGTCTGGGGCCGGAATTTTTGAAGGGCTCGCTTGGCTATCTGAGCAACCGCTATCATAGTTTTTTACCTTTCTCCATCTCTTGCAAGTTTTTAAGTGACTCCTGATTCTCGACATCTATAGATGCGATTTATCAAGCGAATGGCTGCCTGAGCTAAGACCGAAGTATTTCGTCAGCTGTAAAGCATAACACCATTTGCTGTTTTCTTGGGCTGGCGCGAACGGAGCTTTAGCGAAGTGTCAGCGCCCAGCCCCTCTTTTCGACCCAGGTGTACGTTTTTGGGGTTATTGCTAGATCTTAAAATTGATAAGGGTCCTGCTCCTCACAGAAGAATCCAATCGATATTATTCTTTTTGCATTGGAAAGAGCATCATCCAATTGACCAAAACTCGCGAGAAATCGCCAAAAAGTTGCAGCAATCATTAAAAAATCTTTCAAAACCATTTGTCCGAACTCCTCCTCCTCCTCCTCCTCCTCCTCCTCCTCCTTCTTCTTCTCCGCATCTATTCAATGGACGATAGTAGGTATTTAATCGGCCTGTACTAAAGGCATCAATCGGCAAGGTCCAATGGTAATTAGATGTAATTAGTATAGGTTAATTATGAACAGTGATACATGCGGTTAAGTGGTCAAGTGGCTTGTTCGTCTGACTTGGACAAGTGAGGGTTCGAACCTAATTCTATGCAAAACTTTTTGCTTTTTATATACAAAAAGTGGATAAAACATGTGGTACCATCAGCAAGCAAAAATTATTTTTTTCCTCATAAATTCTTTTTTAGCAAACTTTTTATTTTTTATTGACCGCGGAGCGGCCCAAAGGGCCGCTCCGCGGTCTATAGAGGTTACTAAACTTTTGTCCTCATATATATGTATGTATATATATATATATATATATCTGGAAATGCTGTACACGGGCGAATTCTCAACGGATTTGGACAAACTTTTTTTTTCCTGAAAGGTAATAATGTTTTAGTAAGATATCGCCGGTAGGAAGTGGTCCCCAAGCATTTGAAACATTACTTTTTTGGGTAAAAAGGCATGAAAACTGCAATAGAGCTTTTTTGCGCTGTAGCACCTGTAATCTTGAGAATTGCACAGACAACTTGAGTTCTTTTGTTCACAAGTCGTATACAACGATTCCAAATCTGTGCTTACTTTGGAAAATGGTTGAGAAACCACAGACTTTCCCTCTTGAGTGACAAACTTTCACACATGACAATAGCATCAATAATTAGTATTAGCTGAACGGCTGATAATTGAAGAGAACACTTGAGTTTTTTTGTTCACAAGTCGTATATAACGATTCCAAATATGTGCTTACTTTTGAAAATGGTTGAGAAACCACAGACTTTCCCTCTTGAGTGACAAACTTTTGTGCATGACAATAGCATCAATAATTAGTAGCAGCTGAACGGCTGATAATTGAACAGAAAACTTGTGTTTTTTTGTTCACTTGTTCACAAGTCGTATATAACGATTCCAAATCTGTGCTTACTTTTGAAAATGGTTGAGAAACCACAGACTTTCCCTCTTGAGTGACAAACTTTCGTGCATGACAATAGCATCAATAATTAGTAGCAGCTGAACGGCTGATAATTGCACAGAACACTTGAGTTTTTTTGTTCACAAGTCGTATATAACGATTCCAAATCTGTGCTAACTTTTGAAAATGGTTGAGAAACCACAGACTTGCCCTCTTGAGTGACTAACTTTCATGCATGGCAATGGCATCAATAATCAGTAAGAGCTGAACGGCTAAGAATTGAACAGAGGACTTGAGTTTTTTTGTTCACAAGTCATATATAACGACTCCAAATCTGTGCTTACTTTCAAAAATGGTTGAGAAACCACAGAACTAAGCGCTCCGTGGTCACCTATTGTGCTTTGCGCCATATACTTGTTTTAAACCATAATTCAATTATTAATTTGCTTATTATTAATCAATTCAATTAAATTCAAATAATTTCAATATACAATTTGTATTTATACGTTATATATATATATACTCAATTAATAGTGGAAGAAGTATCTGGTACCATCGGCAAGCCAAATGTGGCTCTCTTTTCTTTAAAAATTGCAATTGCCTTGAGAGCAATACGTAACTGAACGAAGAACAACATAAAACGTGCTCAGAGCCAGGGCAGTGGCATGCAATGCGAGAAGGCTTCAGCTACGGCTAACTGTGACACTGCCTCCTCCCAATTACACGGAGGCTGTATCAGAGTTAGGCAAAGCATGATGCCGACAGCAAAGTTTGACCAATGCATTGTGGGCACAAACTATTAAAATAAAAGAACTTTGTTCCTACATGAAACATAAAGTTGAAGGCTGTCCCCAGCTAAGAACCGCGCAAATTTCCCAGGGCTGTAGAGCAGGGCTCCCCGGGAATGGTGGGAATATCTTATCAGCAGGTATCTGCATCAGATGCAATTAGGATAATATCATTTTTGCTAATCTTTAACATCTGATTAAAAATTAAACAACAGCTAAAATCGAAATGTAAAAATCATTCACTCAAAAACAAAAAAAAATTGGCAAGAAACAAAACTACTCCCTGTCAATCCCCTCCCATACATTGCCAAACGAACTGAATCGAGAGTGGCTACTGCGGAGATGCACCACCGCATGTTGGATGATGGGAAAAGTGTTGCATTTATCCTACGCCGATTTCCAAACAACATCGATACTCACCTCATATGCCACGTTCACTGCCCGGTTTAAAAATCGATTCCCATATATCATTCATCTGATTGAGCTTTAAACATTTTTTTAGATTAGAGTGGCAAGGTAGCAATATGGTAAAAGGCCTTCCTCAAAAAAGAAGAAAGAAGGAAAGCAGAAGCGGGAGCAGGCGCGTCAGCGCCAGCAGCAGCAGGAGCAGCACCAGAATCCTGCTCCAACTCTGCCGCTGCCACAAGACCAACCCCAGATTCTTCCCCCTCTCCCACCTCCCAACCTCGCAAATGCTCCACTGCCACAAATCCAACAGTTCAATCAACCTCCTCAGCTGCTGCTGCAGCCGCACATTTTGCCCACTCAGCCTACTCAAAACCCCTTTTATAACCCCTATTCTCTACTCCCTCCTGGCTACCCTCCACCGCCCTTCTCCCCCTACCTTCTCCCCCCTCCTCCGCACCTACTGCCCTATCAAATCCCTCCACCTCCACCTCCACCACCGCCTCCACCACCGCCTCCACCGGCGCCTCAAATTGGCCCTGAGGAAGCTGTCCGAGAGCCCGAGCCTCAAGAGAATCCCCCAGTGCCCCAGGAGCCTCCACAGTCGCCACCACCACCCGCCCAGCTCCACCACGATGCCCCTGCCAGCCCCGTCCGCCCTCCTCTGGCAGCAGTACCCGAAGTTCCAGCTCAACGCCCTCTATCCCCACGTCCTCCCACACCAGGCCGCGTAATATTTTTCACTCTATCAACAATTGTTACGGAATAAGGCATGACATAGATTCAGGACATTGGGCAGGCAATAGGAGAGATGGTGGACCACGCGGCTATCCAGCCTGACCAGGCGGGAGCTAATCCAGTTGGGCCTCGCCCTATCTACGCTGGGAGAAACATGGAGCCGCCATTGGACTCACCGCCCCCTCTGAGATTCCCACCCCCAGACCATCGTCTTCGGCTAACAAGGCTGACCGCATCAAACAGGGCACTGAAGGCGGCATGGAAAAAAATGCTGATGCGTAAGGCTTTTTCTATAGATGCCATGCACAGTGCGCCCAGGATAAGATAACTTTTAGTTGGCCTGAGGTGTCGATACCCCGGATGTGTGAAGATCTTCAATCATGAAGAATTAGACGAAGAAGCCTGGCAGGAAGCATCACATGCGCATGTTCTCACCCATGTCACTGGGGCTGAGGCTCAGGAATTTCTCAATCAGTCCTCCTTCAGCTGCACAGAGTTAGAGCTTTTGATTTACAAAGGAATTCGCACGGCCTGGCCCTTATCTTTAAATTATTTTGCCAAGATTGATTGATTGTAGATGTGGAAATGCTGGTGGAAACATGAGATTCGGACATGTCCAGAACTGCTCGCTTCAAACACCTCTTCAAGATCGTCGCCCTACAGAATATGCAAAGCTTATCCGAGAGTGTTTTCCATCAAAACTAAATTGAAAAATGCCATCTCCCCCATTTGTATTCATTACAACTCCCATGCACTCGAAATAAAAACATTGTCTCATTAACAAAAAAAAATTTATTCCAAATTTTGCCAAAAAAAATCAAAAGAGGTGTGCACACACACATTCGCCCTACTCATGAAAACAGATGAGATCAAAGATATTGATATCTGCGCACACAAACTCAGCACAGACCTACTAGCTAAGCATCAGTCAGTCGTCCCAGACGTCTCCACTGCCACCCTGCAACCCAGCTCTCCTGCAGCTCAACCTCCTGCCGCTCTGCCCAGCCGAAAAACCAGCAAAAGTCACAGCTCCACCCCAGCCTTCCGCCCTGGCTCAATAGTGGTTGCAGATTCATTCGGTCCCAAGTATAATCATATATTCCAATATGTCTTAACCTCTTACTAAAATCACGCAGCCAGTATTGCAGTTTGAGGAGAAGCATCCAGAAGAGCGAGAGGAACGCCTCCATACTGCGAGGCAGCGGAAGTCACAGCTCCAACCACCTCGTCACCATCACAGATGTCTGCAGCTTCACCGCGGATCTTCTGGAACCAGATACTGCTTCCTACCCTTTTAGTCCCTTCAAATCATTTGTCTGCCGTTAGCTCTGCGTGAGCATAACCGAAGATTAGGTAAATGTAGCACAAGCCTTCAATTATGAAATTTAAGCTCCAAAATCATCTGCTGTTAGCTCTGCGTGAGCATAAGCAAAGATGAGGTAAATGTGGCACAAGCCTTTAAATATGAAATTTAAGCCAAAAATCATCTGCTGTTAGCTCTGCGTGAGCATATGCAAAGATGTGGTAAATGTACTTCAAATACGAAAATATAAGCCTGCAAGCTCTACCCCACCAGCTCTACGTGAGCTAAAACGCTCTACGTGAGCTAGACGATCCAAAACGTTCCATGTGAGCATATGTTGGATGCTAAGCTCTGCGTGAGCGTTAGCCCCAAGGGGCTCAACCCCTGGGACATAATATTATTTAAATGATCTGAATCGGGATATCTGCAGCAGGTTGGGCAGGCAGCTGGGGTTTGAGGAAGAGGGGTGGATGAAGTGGCCTGGTAATGGATGTGTGGATGAAGGATAAAGTGGAGTTGCAATACGGGCAGCTGGGCGGGCAGTGGTTTGGATTGGCGGGTAGGCACTGGCTGGTGGGGCTTGGGATGAAAAAGGGCTGATGGTTGATGAGGGTGGGATGGGTTTCTAATAAGATACTATTTAGGCGCCGGTAGAGTTTTGGCTAGGATGGGGTGGGCATTGGTTTGTAGTGGGTGGGGAGTGTAATTAAGGTGGTACCGGGAGTTTGGAGGAGCGGATTGGAGATCTGGAGGATGCAGCCAGTGAGGTATCCAGTGCCGGCAAATCGAGAGGGATCTGGATGAGGAGACAAAAGAAGAATCCTCTTCAAGATCTTCACTCTAAAATGGTAAGGTGAGCATCTAGATTAGTAATGTCTTTACACGGTTAAATTAAGAAAAAAAACTTGACAGAACACTTCCTGGATGAAAGCGATGATGGACCCAATGTCACTCCACTCCATCTCTTTTACCACCACCCGCTGCTCATTCATGTCGCAAGTTAGACTTTTCTGTTTCTGTCCCACCTACTCATTTCATTAGAATTATCCAAAAGATTTTTAGTTGGCAGCTTATATCGAGCCCCGAGCGATGGAGCCTCTCTCAACTGCAGTGGCCTACGTCTCATCAGGTCCATCCAGGTTCCATTCATCTGGTCCCCTATGCTGGCCACCTTCTCGTGGTGGGGGCTGTCAATTGCTTATGCAAAGCTAAGAGTCAGCACATAAGGTTAGTCTCTAAGTTTTCATTCATTGTGTTCCACATTCATAAGACATTTAACACAGTTGGCGTTCTGTGGGTGCTGCGGATGGCGTGCTGCGGACGCCGTGGACGGTGTGCTGCAGATGCTGAGGACGGCGTGCTGCTGTGCTGCTGATGTCTACTCGATAACTACCCCCCCCCCCCTTACCCTCAGTTTTGTGCCTTTATAAAAACTGCATATGCTATTTGATTGTGAAATTTTGATTGTAACTTCTATATTTTGCCACTTGTAAAAAAATACTAATGCATTCTGCTGCAAGTCAAACAAAAGAGCTGACAATCAGTCTTGCTTTGTTGAGAGGCAGGGGCGGAAAAAGGGTTGAGGGGGGGGGTAGTGCAGCTGTGTTGGAGGGAAGTGGAAGGGTGGCTGCTGTCACGGATGCAATTACTCACCTCACAAAAGACACAGCCTTCCAGAAAACCCGGCGTGTTTAACAACTTAGGCAGTATTTTTCCCCCAATAGGTGTTGGTTTGAATAGGATAGATTTTTGCAGAATGTCAGACAAAAAGAAGAAGGGCAAACCGCCAGATTCCCCAGGCCGCAAACCAGCAGCTCCAGCACCACCCAACCAACCACAGCAGCAACACCAGGCACCCCCCTTTGATTCGCCATTCAGCATTCGAAGACTCCTTCAGCAAGGGGATGGGCCAGCCTTTTTGGAATCAGAGCAGGGGGAGGGCCAGAAGCGGCAGGAAAAGAAGAAAAAGAAGAAATCTCCAGGCTCATCATCTCTGCCAACAATTTCTGAGGCCCCTGAATTAGAGCTGGGTGGAGCTGAGTTTCAAGGTCAGATGGGGGAAGAAGAAAGCTTAGATCCACCATCGCTTTCCCAGATGAACACATCCAGGGAGGAATCAGCCCCAGGGGGTTCTGCAGGCACAGTCGGTGAAGGGTGGCTGGGTGAGCGGGGCAGAAGATGGGCTAGGGCTTTCACCAATGAAGAGGACCAACCTACAAGTACAGCAAGAATGCGCGCAGAAGATGAAGCATGGCGGCAAGCAGAAGAAGAAGAAAATGCTGGGGTTGACGAAAGATCTCCAAGCAGACAGCCAGGGGGTAGGGAAAGGCGGGAGTGGGAGGGGACCTACGAAGACTTCAGCAAAGGCCAAAAGGCCAGAAGACGTCAGGCTCTGCTTCGGCACAGAAACGAACTCTTCGGAAACCCAAGCACCTACTACCCCTGGTTTGAGCCAACAGAGCACTACTCTTTCCGAGATGTGTCTCTTGAGCAGAACAACCAGATCGGGGTCATTGAAGAGGCATTCGGCATTGTGATGGAGGATGTGGAGCTGGAAACCCGTCTGTTTGAAGAGGTGGCAATGAAAATAGCGGCAGTTTTGGAATCGGCTCTCAGAGACAAGCTGGGGAGTGCAGATCCAGACAGCTTGGGCAGGCTTGTCATCCTCAATCCTGAGCTGTACACAGGCGGTGTGTCCACATCCCTAACAAGAGCCTGGGATCTGGACATCTTTGCGCTGCTTGACAAGCTGCTGGCCGCTATGCAGAGCGATGAGAAAATTGACCTGGAAAACACCACATTCCAGCTGTTGCTAGCCCCACCACGGCCAGGTTGGCTGGAGAAACGAGAGAGCAGCATGAAGAGATACTGGAGGAAGCATTGAAGCCAACGCCGAGGCGCCCCAGCACCCATCAAGGCCCCATCCAAGAAGAAGCAAAGATTTGGAGTCAGGTGGCAGAGAGGCGCCACAGGCCGCAACACCTTCGATTTGGAGAAGTGGCTGCAGAGCCGTCGCTCAGCACATAACCCCAGCCTCTTCCTCAAAGGTCGCTGGGTGAAACGAGCATTCCAAAACATGTGTGGGATTCTAGCTTTGGTGGATGGGGTGTGGTTTGCCAATCAGGTGGAAAAGCCAACAGCTAAGGCCATTGCACGGTGGGGGAACTCGCAACAGAGGCTTCAACAGACCTTAGACCTAGCAGGGCGCTTGGGTGGAGAAAATGCAGCTGGCCCTTTCACAGAAGACGAGATTGCACAGGCAGCTGAAATCCTGGTTGAAGAAGACAGGGACCTGACAATCGCCATCTTCCACAGCCCATGCCCACCAAGTCAAGGACCATTGGAAATCAAGAGGCTGGAAAACACATAGACATTCTTCTTCATGAAGGGCATGCCTATGAAATAAGAAGCCTGGCTGTCTTCTTTGGGTGGAGAGGATGTCTGCCGCCTCTGCTGGAAAAACAAAAGCGATGACAACCGACACCGATGCCCAGCAGCATCCTGCAGATACTGCTTTCATCCCAGCTGCAGAAACACAGGGCTTTTGCCTGAAGAAGAAGCTGCGGCCTAGGCGGTGTCCTGTCTGCATGACATCCCTCCTCACAGCAACCTGCCTCCAGAAGTCACCTCCCAGAATGCTGGGTGCCTCCCCCGAGCACGCTGCACAGACTGTCTGCAGCTGCATGAGACCAACAAGCCACACTCCTGCGTCTTCCTTCCTGTCGCACATGTGGTCAGCTCCATACAGTGTTGCGAAAAAGGGGTGCTTTGTGAAGCCTAATGAAAGCGATAAGAGGGTGGGGATGGTGGA
>JASANA010000708.1:0-11330 GCA_030248095.1 Ptycholaimellus sp. GST1_10
GGTTGGAGGCGGTTGAGCCTATCTCACGCACCTAGCCCAGCCTCTCCAATGTCTGCCAGTCGCCAGAAGCCGAGGATGGGGAGTTGAGATTCCCGTTGGGCCTGGACAGCTTGCCGAGTGCTGTGGTTGTGATGTGGGGGGAGGGGGCGGTGTTGAGCTCCTCCAGCCAGGCGCCATAGGCCCGCCCCTGGACCAGGCTCCACCAGACAAATAGGAAGCACTGGTGGAAAAGGAGCTCCTCATAGGATGGGAGCTTTGCCTTGGAGAGGACCAGCTGGCGGTTGTTTTCCCAGTCATTTAGGGCAATGCGAGCCTGTCTGCCTAGGAGGCTCCGCACCCGGTTGGCTGCAGCCAGGGTGGATGGTGGACAGTAGGGCAGGGAGTGGAGGATGAGGCCACCAACTCGCTGAAGGAGGGCTAGGCGGGTGGCAGCAGGGTGGTGGGCGAGGAGGCGCTGAAGGGCAGCTTGAATCCCCCTGGCAGATCCGCAGATCCTCTGCCAGTGCTTATCGAAGGACAGGAGGGGGTCCAGGATGACGCCCAGGTAGCGCATGGCTGTTTCCTCCTGGAGCTGGTGGTCAGCGAAGAGGAGGGGGCAAGGGAGGCGGCTGAGGTGTGGGGAAAGGGAGAAGATGAGTAGCTGGGTCTTGCCTGGGTGGATTTGGAGGCCCATTCCTGATAGGTGGATGCGGATGGACTCGAGGTCCTCCTCGATGAAGTGCACGTCCTCTTCGCTGCTCACACCCCTGAGCAAGAGTGTGTCATCCGCATAGCTTTGCAGGTGTGTGCCGTGGTGGAGAGGGAGGGAGAAGATGGAGTCTGTGCAGGCGTTGAAGAGGGACGGGCCTAGGCAGCTGCCTTGTGGAACTCCAGAGGGGATGGGATAGGGGGTGGAAAGGGAATTGCCCACCTTCACCCGGAAGGAGCGGCCCTGGAGCCAGTCGCCCACTACATTCACCAGTGGAGGGGGCGCCCCCCCCCCCCCCTGCAAGGAGTGTATTGATGACACAGACGTGGCTGAGTGTATCGAAAGCACGCTTGACATCAATGCCCTTGTTTTTATGATTTTCATTTGATTCAATGGACTATGGCATGTTGTGTGCCGAAAACTATGTGTTCCACTTTGGCAATGGCTTAGTTGGTACACTGCCGTAAACTGTGCTATACTTTTTCACAGATGGCGTCTCTTCCACTTTGCTGGTAAAAGTGGCTGGATGCCCTTTCACTACATCTCCCCCCTTGCCGTACTGCTCCACATCCAGCAGGATGATCTCCTTGTCCTGCAACCACTCTTGCACTGCTTAGAACATTTATTCAACCTGCCACATAAAGTGTTCTCTTTATTCTATATCTAAGTTAGAACACCAATCAAAACCAAAATGGAAAAGTGACATACCTCGTTGGGCCGGGTCTTCAAGGACACTTTGTAGCGCATCTTGCAGGGTTTATCCTGGCACCCAAAGATGCCATAGAGGAATTTCTTGGCCTTGAAGCCCTTGCGCGCTGGCTGTCCCGGTTCCAGCTCCTCATCCTCCAATGAATAACTGTCCCTTCAAGTGTGATTCTGTAATCCCAGTGAACAGGTGGTCAGAGACAGTGAAAGGAGGCTTACGGCTGCTTCCATCCCTTCCCATCTCTGCGAAGGTTGCAGATGGGGTTCTTCTTGGCCAGCTTCATTGGGACCAGCGTTGTCCAAGCATTGCCAAGGACGGCAGCCTTGCGAGCCTTCTTCCATGATGGCATGACAGCTTCACCCACTGCAACACCCAAACCATTTTTCACTTTCTACTCATTTGCTCTTTTCCTCTTTATTCTAAATACTCTTTTACTTCAAAAGGAATGTTTGAAAAACAGAGGAGAAGACAAAGATTTGAAAACCCAGTTCCTTGTATTCCTCCTTGGAGAGCTTGATGACAAATTTGGCCGGCGGAATCTGTGGCAGAGGAAGGGGAACTGCTGCAGGGGTTTCAGGGCCACCATGCGTCTGGGCGATGGGAGATGGAGCTGTCACACTGGAGGAGTCAGATTCATCACCAGATGACCCAGAATCACCAGACCCACTGCTCTCCGAGAACGGATCATCTGACAGTGCCCCCATTCCTATCTTTCTTCTCTTCAAAGCCATTAGCAGCTAAAGTTTTGCTAAAATAATTCGGTTGGGGTAATTGATGGAAGAATAGGGGTAAGTTTGCAATGAGAGCTGGCAGTAAAGGGAGGCCTGGGTAGTGCGTACACTCCTGATGCAATCAGCATGACAGTAATCCTTTTAATCCCCTACAACCTCACAACCCCCCAATGCCCGCATTTTCAAATATCTGGTACCATCGGCAGGCCAAATGTGAATCTCTTTTCTCTAAAAAAAGTCGATTGGCCTGAGTTTAAAGTCAAGGAAATACATTTTCTACTAGTGGAATCTGCTGCTTGGACAGTTGCATTTTGTTTTTGGCGCGCAGTTCAATGTCTCTTTCCATGCGCGCCCAAAAACAAAATGCAGATGACGCAGCAGATTCCACTAGTAGAAAATGTATTTCCTTGACTTTAAACTCAGGCCAATCGACTTTTTTTAGAGAAAAGAGATTCACATTTGGCCTGCCGATGGTACCAGATATTTCTTCCACTTTTAATATAGTATAAAATGTATAAAATGTATAAAATGTATAAATAAAGTTTTATATTGTTGGTTGTATATTAAGATATTATTGGATAAATAGATTAAAAAAACTTATTTTAAAAATATAACAAAAAGAAAAGATTCGAAAATCACAAATACATTGCAAATTTATTGGCAAACTAACATATTTTTGTGCAATTTTCATGATATATACTTACGGCAATGGATTTTTTGGGAGAAAAGAGCTTTAATTTGGCCTGCCGATGGTACCAGTTGTTTTCTCAACTTAAATTTCCAAAATAAAAATAGAAAATAAATAAAAAATAACCTTATTTAAAGATATATTGAAAAGAAAACATTCGAAAATATAAAAAAACAATGCAAAGTTTTCGGCATATTAACATATTTTTGTGAAATTTTCATGATATATGATTAGGGCAATCGATTTTTGGGAGAAAAGAGCTTTAACTTTGGCCTGCCGATGGTACTAGTGGTTTTCTTAACTTAAAATTTCCAAAATAAAATTGATTGCCCAATAAGGATTTGAACCTCCCAGTTCCAACCAGCTGTTCAATCGCTTAGACCACTACACCACTGATGCATATGAAGAGATGCTTAACTGAAGACTTATGAATAAAAATCAATACATAAGGCCAAAAGACCGGGGGGGTGAGTGGGGGAAGAAATGAATACCTACTATCGTCCATTGAATAGATGCGGAGGAGAAGAAGAAGAAGGAGGAGGAGAAGGAGTTTGGACAAATGGTTTTTTGCGTTTTTCACCTCAAAATCAAACGTTTTGTGCAAAACTCAAATGATAAACTATAGTCAATTCGATGGTGCTCTTTCCATTGCAAAAAGAATTATAACGATTGGAGCTTTCTGTAATGAGCAGCAGCCTTATCAAAATTGAGATCTAGCAATAACCCCCAAAACGTACACCTGGGTCGAAAAGAGGGGCTGGGCGCTGACACTTCGCTAACGCTCGCTCGCGCCAGCCCAATATGTCTTTGCCAGCAGTCCAGCACTGGAGTATGAGGAGATGAATATGAGCTAAAAAAAGGATGGGATGAAACTTTGAGTTTCCTCAAGAGGGCAGGTAGAATATTGCGCATGAGACTTAGAGGAAGACAGGGCAAGGTGTTGGCAGTGAGGATGGAGAAGAATCTTGCGAGAAGCGTCTCCGTGCCCACTATTAAGAGCATTATAAAATAAACATAATTATCACACAAACTATTTGCCATCAGTCGGGCATGCTCCTCCATCTCCTACAACACCCACTATTAAGAGCACGTTTCTTAAGAGGCAGTTTTATGAAGTGTTCCAAAAAGCGTCAATCTAATTGGAACACTTGGGTCAAATTTTTGATTTGTGTTCCACCTAATTTTCGCTAAATTGGAACACTGCTTGTGTTCCAAAATTACTTTTTTTGGAAAAACTTATCTAGCACAACTAATACTGCACATTTCTTAGAAATTCCACCTGTGGGAGCAAGCAGAGACTTAGTTTTATTGTAGCAAGGTGGAATCATGGACTTCCAATGCCCAGTACATTAACTATCCACCGCCGAGTACTGGTGTTCCATTTAAGATGGCTAAAATTGAAGTGTTCCAAGTGTTCCAGTAGTGTTCCAAGTGTTCCAAGTGTTCTGTGTTCCAATTATGACAGACAGGGGACAAGAGGTTTGGCTAGACAGAATATGAAAGCTCTCTACTGATCTCAATCTTGCGCTAGGAAAAGATGAAGCTGCAGAAAGATTGGATGAATGGAGGTTGGCAGGTGATGCTGGGTGAGATGGAGGTTGGTGGAGTGTTGGTGAGCGAGGAAGAGCCGCTGAGGGCTGGGGCCCCACCTGGGGCCGTGGTTGACACCAGCATTTCTTCACTCAGACCGCCCTCCTTCAACCTCCGCTACAAATGGGCCTGCAAGGACACCAGCTCAAGTCAACCTTATTCTGAGGCCAATGAAGGAAGCATTACATTCATTTGGCAGAATACTACCAGAATCTGGGAGAGCTGGTGGAGCGAGCAGGGGTATCCGGTCGTCTGGACCTCACCAGTAGCGCAATCACTCTTACACTTCCCATTTTCTCCGTCATCTCTTCCATGCCCGAGTTCATAATTTTACTAACACAAAATGTGCTTTAGGTAAAAGCCAAAATTGATCTTAGATATCGCCTTTTGTGTCGAGACTGCGAAATCCGAATAACTCAGCAACAAAAAGTTATTGTGCAGCGTGCAGCGTATCTTTTTATAATTTTCAACCAGCATGCAATTTTTCAGTTTCATTGTCCTATTCACAATCCATCTATTTTTCATCATTTGCAGTCTTCGAGAGCTGGATTTGAGTCGATGTAGCATAGGAGCGAGCGATGGAAACTTTGAGAGGTGCTTGGCCACTTTCCTGATGGTTAACCACCTACGCTCTGTTCCGAAACCATTAACAATTAATTATCAGTCAAAATGGTAATTGTAGAAGTCTGCGTCCCTACGAAAACTGGTTCTGGTATCGGCCGAACTGAACCTCATCGCTGTGGAACGAATTGCCGCCGAGGCAGCTCTCCATCCTCATAGGGTAAGCTTTTGCGCATAGAAACCGGCCAAGGTCAAAAACAATTTTCCAGCAAGCCATACTGGATGTGTTGGATCTATCTGGGAACGAAGAGTTGGGGCCAGCCATGGCGGCACTCTTTCGTCTCCTCGCTCGAAGTCTGCCTGTGCGAGAACTCTATCTGGAGTCCACGGGCCTCCAAAGCTGCCACTTTCTCAACGCCTCTCGCGATCTTCAACCGTCCGTCTGCACAGGTTCTGGCTCATTGCTGCTAGTCCTTGATGAGAAAATAAATCACAATACGTGCGGAAAATGTCAAGCAGTCTTAAATTGCATTTCAATTTGAAATATAATTTCGAAGAGCTAGTGAGAACTGCAGGTTTGGAGCTGGTGAAGTTGGGTGGGAATCCTGGACTAAAGGGTGGCGGAGAAGCGATTGGAGCCATGCTCTCGTCGCTTCCTGACCTCAGAGCTCTGGAAACTGGTGCCAGCCTGGATGCATCCGACATAGCCCAGCTCTGCCGTCGCTTGGACACACATCCTCAGCTCGCTGTCTTCAGCTTCAGACCAGACTTCTTCTGGCAGCAGATGACACGGGACGATGAACGGGCCAGGTAAATATATGGCTATTCTTTGCATTATTACAACGTTTTGCTCATAGTAGATGCACAAATTATGTGTTTGCAGGTAAATGATAGAATTACGCCAATTTTAAATGAGAAATGTGTCGTAGCAGAAGACCTAGGACAATAATGCAGAAACAAACAGGCATAAGCATAATCATCTATAATATTTTCTACTAGGATATGACTCAGGCAAATGATAGAGAAAATATTGCAGATTTATGGAGGGCCTAACAGCGCTGCCACGTCTTGAGCAACTGAAGCTGCCCTACCCTAGAGGCGCCAGTAAAGCAGCCCTGGCAGCCTTCTACGAACTGCTCAGGGCCAAAGTTGAGCCTGCGAGCCTCTCAGCTGTCAATGAAGAAGACTGCCTCATTTTTCGTGCCAATTGATCCTGCTTCTTTCACGGCTCAGCAAATGCTATTGATTTACTGCATTTATTTGTGCGCAACTCACGGTTTTTGTCTCGATAAATGGTTTAAGTTTTTTGACACAACATTAATTTTTGCGCGGCCAAGGCCAGCTTAAGCAGTTACCCCATTTTTGCGTCCGTCTGTCCGCATATATATATATCACCATATATAATGACAGAGCCTGTCTTGTGAGTAAACACGGGGCGCGCCATGGGGGATGCTTCCTGTGAGGAGGTGAGAGTGTTTTTGGGTAAATTGGGGGCCAGGAAAACGATGGAGCGATGCGCAGCTTGCACCGATCACGGGCAAATGCTCAAAACATCGAAAATGGGACTTTTATCAATGTTTTTGAACTGCGCAGTTTTGGGACTCTACTCAAGCTGACTAAGTTTTAGCTATTACTCATTAATTTTCCAGACACTTTGGCAACCAGACTATTTCTTAGGCAACCTAACCTTACTTGTGTTGGGTGCCTAATTTTTGAAGTCCCTTGAGGACAGCCAGGTGTTCTATTCACTTGGTGTGGCTGTAATTTGGCCACTGGATAGGGTGCGGTTCGTAAAAGAGTCAAAAGACCAAAAAAGAGGCAAACGCATGAAAAAAGCTGAGCACCCGTGTAGCGGGACCCATGCAGCCCAATCAATCCATGTTCATTTCAAATCCGTCGGCATCAATCAGCCAATACTGACCCTAAATACTTTGCCTCCTTTCCCTTCCAATGCTCAATCAATAGCCTCCATGCTCCATTCCAATTTCCAATCCACAAACCATATAATAAACCCCCAAACTATTTGCCTACTCTCACCTTCTGCATTCCAGTCCCCAAGCCCTTGTCGGCATGCTACATGTAAACCCATACCAGCTCGCCATGCCCCATTCAAACTCAAAATCTTCACAGCATACATTAAACAAAGTCTGAAAACCGTTGTTTCCTTGCTCCAAAAACCTTGCTTCTTTGCTCCATACCAGCCCCCAAAGCTGACCAAGCCGTTTTAAAATTCCCATAAAAAGCAAAAAGCATCGTCTATATGCTCCATCCAACCCCAAAACCCAAACCATCATGCCCTATAAAAACCCCCAACCCCGTCTTTGTGCTCCATCCAACCCCAAAACCCAAACCATAATGCCCTATAAAAACCTCCAACCCAGTCTTTGTGCTCCATCCAACCTCAAAACCCAAACCGTCATGACCCATAAAAACCCCAAACCATCATCAATCTCCATACTCTATCCACCCCGAAAACCCCAGCCGTCATGCCCCATAAAAACCCCAATCCATTATCTATCTCCATGCTCTATCCACCCCCAAAACCCCAGCCGTCATGCCCCATAAAAACCCCAAATCATTGTCACCATACTTTATCCAACCCCAAAACCCAAACCATCATGCCCTATAAAAACCCCCAATCCCGTCTTTGTGCTCCATCCAACCTCAAAACCCAAACCCTCATGACCCATAAAAACCCCAAACCATCATCTATCTCCACACGCTATCCACCCCCAAAACCCCAGCCGTCATGCCCCATAAAAACCCCAAACCATCATCTATCTCCATGCTCTATCCACCCCCCAAAACCCCAGCCGTCATGCCCCATAAAAACCCCAAATCACTGTCACCATACTTTATCCAACCCCAAAACCCAAACCATCATGCCCTAAAAAAACCCCCTACCCCGTCTATGAGCTCCATCCCACCTCAAAATCCAAACCGTCATGACCCATAACCCCCTTTCTCCTCTCTTCCCCCCCCGCCGCCCCCCCCCCTTTTCCGCTTCCCCCCCCCCCCATTTGTTTCCCCTTGTGCCCCTTTGTGCTCCCCCCGTCATGACCCATAAACACCCCAAACCATTATCTATCTCCATACTCTATCCACCCCAAAACCCCAGCCGTCATGCCCCATAAAAACCCCAAACCATCATCTATATCCATGCTCTATCCACCCCCAAAACCCCAGCCGTCATCCCCCATAAAAACCCCAAATCATTGTCACCATACTTTATCCAACCCCAAAACCCAAACCATCATGCCCTATGAAAACCCCCAAACCCGTATTTGTGCTCCATCCAACCTCAAAACAAAAACCGTCATGACCCATAAAAACCCCAAACCATCATCTTCCCCCCTCCACCCACCCCCACCACCCCCCCGCCACCTCACACCAAACCCCATCCATCTCCTACTCCATCCACCCCCCATCCCCCCCCCCTCCCCCCCCAACAACCCCATACTCCCTACTCCACCCACCCCCTTCCCCCCCCCAGCCCCCCCCGCCCCCCCCCCCCCCATAAAAACCCCAAACCATCATCTATCTCCATACTCTATCCACCCCAAAACCCCAGCCGTCATGCCCCATAAAAACCCCAATCCATTATCTATCTCCATGCTCTATCCACCCCCAAAACCCCAGCCGTCATGCATGCCCCATAAAAATCCCAAACCATTGTCTCCATACTCTGTCTAACCCCAAAACCCAAACCATCATGCCCCATTAAAACTCCAAACCATCGTATCCGTGCTCCATTTAACTCCAAAACCCCAAACGTCATGCCCCATTAAAACCTGAAACCATCATGACCATGCTCCATCCAACCTCAAAACCCAAACCGTCATGCCCCATAAAAACCCCAAACCATAGTCTGAATGGTCCATTAAATCCCCAAATTCCAAACGTCATGCCCCCAAAAAACTCCCAAAATACAGCTTCCCGAGGTATTTGGACCCCCTCCCCAACCACTTGCACCCCAAAACAATTTTAAATAATTTCAAATTTTTGGCTTATATAAATTCTGGGCTGATGCGTAGTTAGTTTTTAATACAGTCGCCATAGGTGATGGCAAAGCTCAACTACCAGCTTTCATCCCCAATTTTCTGGCATTTTGAGTTTTTTTTATGAATTTTCAGCATAATTTCTTCTTCAAGTAGCATGCCAATAGTCGCCGTAGGCGACGGCGAAGCCCAACCTAGTCCATATATATAATAGAGGAGCCTGTCCTGTGGGTAAGCATGGGGCGCGCCATGAGGGAAGCTTCCTGTGCGGAGGTGAGAGTGTTTTTGGATAAATCAGGGTCGGGGAACATGATTTTGAGTTAATCAGCTTGCGGCGATCATGGGAAAGGGCTTAAAATGTTGAAAATGTGACTTTTATCAATGTTTTACAACTGCGCAGATTTGGGACTCTACCTAATTGGACAACGTTTCAGTCATTAGACATAAATAAACCCCAAAAAAAAAGGCGCGGACCTTTTTTGGCAACCTAACCCCATTCGGGTTGGGTGCCTAATCTTTGAAGTCCCTTGAGGACAGCTGGGTGTTCTATTCACTTGGTGTGGCTGTAATTTGGCCACTGGGTGGGGGGATCCACAAAAGAGTCAAAAGACCATAAAAGAGGCTAATGCATGAAAAAAGCTGAGCACCCGTGTAGCGGGATCCATGCAGCCCAAATCCAATTCCCAATAGACCAAAAAAGCGGCTAATGCATGAAAGAAGCTGAGCATCCGTGTAGCGGGATCCATGCAGCCCAAATCCATCCTGTTTGCCTTCTCATTTCTTCATGTAATATTTTTTTGATTTTCTATGAGGTATAATAAATATGAAAAATATTTTTTCTAAATTGGACTTAATTCTATTTTTTCTCTCTTTAATTCTTTGAAAGTCTATTTTGGTGCATAGATTTCAAAAATCGGGTGCCCAGATGCGGAACAAATTTATGCAAATAATGGAAACCACCAAATATCTACAAATTTTGTAATTGTTGCCACTTTTAAAACCACGCACAATTATGCAATTTAGTGGTTTTTTAACAAATACAAATTATTTTAATCAGCTAGATTATGCGACATTGATTTATTCTTTTAAGAATTTTTTGTGAAATTTGGAGCCTTCCCGCAAATAAAATCTTATCCAAATATCTTTCCCCCCAAATTTATAGATGCTTTCTCAATCCCACAACCATTTGCCTTCGTCTATCATTAGACTGCTCCCCCCCAGCCGTTTGCCCCTTTTAACCTTGTGGCCTCAGCCCAGCCCTCAAAATTACACCAATTAATTGATTTTTTTAGATTTTTAATTGGTTAAATATTGTTATTATTTTGTACTTAGTTTTATTGTTTTGGATTCATTTTGGTGCTTATATTTCAAAAATTGGTGTCCCCCCAGATGCGAACAATATTTATAAAATAAAAATGTAGGAAAAACCTCAGAAATCACCAAAAATAATCATTTTTGCCAGGTTATTTTATGAATATGCGCAAGTATGCGCACCGTTTTGAACCCCCAATATAATTTTTGGTTGTGGTGGCATCAGCATTTTTCAATGAATTTCGTTGTCGAAACTACTTACCCTCACTCTAAAATGAAAACTTATCCAATCCCCCCCTCCCATGCAAAATGGAAACTTATCCAACTGTTCCCCCCAAATGAAATATCCAATTGTCCAAAATACGTTTTGGGGGATAGTGGGAGAAAACCAAATAAATTGGAGTAAAACTATTTAGTGCTGCCAGCTTTCTATTGCCAATACAACTTCTGGTCATAAATAATTTATGTAGCTACTTCCTTAAAGTAGGGCGGTGGATTCCAAATGCTTTTACAGACCTATTTTGGCTCACCTAATCCTCCCATGTATCATTGGATATTCAAGGAAGCAAAGTAGGGCGGTGGATGCCAGTTGCTTTTACAGGCATATTTAGGCTCACCCAATACCGCCATGTATCATTGGATATTCAAGGAAGTAAAGTAGGGCGGTGGATGCCAGATGCTTTTACAGGCCTATTTAGGCTCACCCAATCCTCCCATGTATTATTGGATATTCAAAGAAGCAGAGTAAGGCAGTGGATGCTGGATGCTTTTACAGGCATATTTAGGCTCACCCAATCCTCCCATGTATCATTGGATATGAAAAGAAGCAAAGTAGGGCGGTGGATGTTGGATGCTTTTACAGGCACATTTAGGCTCACCCAATCCTCCCATGTATCATTGGATATTCAAGGAAGCAAAGTAGGGCGGTGGATGCCAGATGCTTTTACAGGCCTATTTAGGCTCACCCAATCCTCCCATGTATCATTGGATATTCAAAGAAGCAGAGTAGGGCAGTGGATGCTGGATGCTTTTACAGGCATATTTAGGCTCACCCAAT
>JASANA010000710.1:0-12605 GCA_030248095.1 Ptycholaimellus sp. GST1_10
AAACAAGTATATGGCGCAGAGCGCAATAGGTGACCGCGGAGCTTCACAGCCCACAACTTCCCAGGCAACTTAGCAGCTTACAATTCCATGCCAATGCTTTTAATTTACATTTTTGTTGCATTTGATATTGATTGCATCAGATTTTTTTTCATTAAATGTAGAAGTAAAGGTAAAACAAAGCTTTGTTAAGCACAAATTCAAAGTTTGTCCAACTCCGTTGAGAGTTCGTCATTTCTCAGAATACCCCAAGCTTCAACATTTCTACCCAAAAAAGTAATGTTTCAAATGTTCGGGGACCGGTTCCACCCCTCCAGATCTTCCTAAAATAGCATTACATTTGAGCAAAAAAAAAGTTTGTCCAAATCCGTTGAGAATTCGCCATTTCTCAGCAAACCCCATTTTCCAACATTTCTACCCAAAAAGTAATGTTTCAAATGCTCCGGTACCAATTCCACCCCGCCAGATCTTCCTAAAATTTAATTACCATTAATCAAAAAAAAAAGTTTGTCCAAATCCGTTGAGAATTCACCATTTCTCAACACACCCCATTTTTCAACCTTTCTACCCAAAAAAAGTAATGTTTCAAATACTCCGGGACCGGTTCCACCCATCCAGACCTTTCTAAAATGTTATTACCTTTTAGCAAAAAAAAGTTTGTCCAAATCCGTTGAGAATTCGTCATTTCTCAACATACCCCATTTTCAACCTTTCTACCCAAAAAAGTAATGTTTCAAATAATCAGTGACCGCTTCCTACCGGCGATATCTTCCTAAAACATTATTACCTTTCAGGAAAAAAAAAGTTTGTCCAAATCCGTTGAGAATTCGCCCGTTCCCAGCATTTCCAGATACATATATATATATATATATTTATTTATACGTATCAGGACAAAAGTTTAGTAACCTCTATAGACCGCGGAGCGGCCCTTCGGGCCGCTCCGCGGTCAAAAATAGCGCACGCCAGGGACACATAGAAAGTTTTTTCCTGCCAGTTGTATTGTGCTGTACGTTTTTTTGGTGAATGATCATGCTCCTAGCCCTATTTTCAGAGAAAACCGCGCCAAAATCTAATAAACTGAGCGAAAACAGCGATCTTTTCTAAGGCCGCCTTTTTCAACCCATCCGGATGGGTCATTTATTAATTAGCAAAGTTGTTCCTCCAGATTAATACAACTAAAGATTCTTTCTCGATGGTAGTAGGAAGTATTCTTTAGTCTTTTCGTTGGTGTGGCAGTGGCCCATGACCCATATTATAGATGGCTCCGAAATGAAGAAAACTGGAATACTATTTATAATTGTGGATCCAAACTGAACAATGGATCAGCATATTGTGGCTGGCTCGATTAAAAACTGAGCTGAACATTAAACGAACGATTAAACAATTGAACTGAACTGAACATAATAGTTTCGAATTGAGAATTAACAAACCTAATTGGCTTTTGCAATGTAAATATTACTAAATTGGACATCAAAATTTATAAGATGATCAATCTTTACATCTCGAAAAAATTTCTACATCATTATGATGATTGACCATATCCACGTGTTCGATTCATTTGAATGTTGAAGTTAATATTAAAACCAAAAGCATATCTGTAACAATTAACAAACTTTTATTTTGACCTTTGCAGTATACTCCATTCTGACAAATCTGATTTTAAACCATGGTAAATTGTATCAAAGTGGTGGTCGCTAAACCATTAAAGATTCTATTAATGTGGTACCCGAACCCTAAAGGGTACCCGACCCAAATACCGAGTGTGGCGCACCAATTTTGACAAAACTTGAACATCAATATATCTGACCTGGAATAAGATGGATGCTTGAAAATTTAACACAATATACCTCTTAACTTCCTGGAAGAATCGATTAATTTTTATTTATTTTGGTTTATTTATTGTTGAGTTATAGACAGTTAGGTGAAAACAACTCAAATTTTGTATGTATGATTATCCAATACGCAATGTTTGCTGCAAGTTAATTAGAAGGAATAATATTAACGGGAATAACTATAACAGTAACACTGCTCAATTTTGGGTTTACTCATGACAAATGTGCAATGATATTGCTATAGGTTGTTCAATAGGTTTACACTTTGAACAGGATTAAAGCGGTTTGCATATTACTACTTGTGTATAAATCACAGTCCAAAACCAACCCCCACCGTGCTTATGATAATTCAAAGCTTTGACAAGTGTACCAAGGAGTTCAACTATGAGCAAGCCTGTTGAGCCCTTGATAGTAATTTGCGCCCTCTGGTAAATAGATTTTATGTTGTACAGTTCAATAGATCATAGCTCTGGTTATACCACATGATAGTGGCTCTGTAACGATCTCAATGTTATTTAAAAGGGAATTTAATGGCCAAACTATTAGTGCTCCGCACAAGTCCAATTTCGAAAAACTAGAGACCCAAATTTCGAAACAAAACGCAGTTGTCACAATTCCAGTAATTCGGATGCTGTGCTGAAAACCGGGTATTGATGTGCACCCAAGAGGAGACAGCATGCAACATTCTGGTCATGTAGCTTTGAAATTCATTTCGCTTGATCTGGTGACATATATATATGTAGCGGAAGATGCGGAAGTCCTTGGAGCGGTAATCGACCTTGAACTGGACGACGGGGTCAGCGGTCTCGGCGGAGAGGGTGGTGGTGGTGGTGTGTTTCAGTCTTCTCTCGGCGAAGAGAGGGGAATCGAGTTGTGGTTTGCTCACGGAGAGTTCCACTTCCTCTCATCCCGATGAAGCATGGGAGCTTCACCACTGGGGGGGTAGGGAATTCAAAGAGCCTTTCGGCTGAGCCTTGCCGCCCCTGGACCTTACGGCCCAACCGGCTCCCTACATGGCAAGGACTTGTTTGCAAGGCTGGACTCCGGGTCGGGACCCATCATCACCCTGGCTCCCAACAGCCACCTTGACTTGGGGGCAGTAACAAGAAGTGCTTAGACAAACACCTCCCGCTACCAGTACACCAGGTGATCTTGGGACGAGCCTATCCTCCATGCTTTCACCATGGATTCACCCACGCCTGTTTGGTTAGATGCCAGCACTGATAGTCCGTCGCTCTAACCACTAGGCCACTGTGCCCCCGGAGAGGGCGACGCAGTGCTGGAGCCGCTCCCTGATGAAAGCCAGCTCTCCCTTGGGGCGGGCTTTGCGAATGAACGTGGAAGAGAATGGGAAACTTTGGGAATCTTGCAATTCGTTGATTTTCTCGATAAGAGGGGCTGGGTGCTACCGCTTTGCTAGAAACTGATCCAGGAGACAAAAACAGTCAAGTAGGTTGGATTGTAGCTGAAAAATCAAAATAAATTTACACTTCCATTCCGCCTCATTTACTGGCTAACCCTTTATGAATGTACCATCCATACAAGGTGATCATTGTAAACGTTTACGCTTGTTAAAAACCTTTATATGAGAAATCATTTTGTATAAACCTTCTTTGAATCCTTTTTTAGAAGCCTGTCAAGCGGCATGATTCTACTTTTGTTTATCATAAACAAGAAATGAAATTTTAACTGAAGGCACCGTTTTTGGCTGACACCTGGTTTCCCCCCCCCATGAGATTTCCCCCCCCCCCCCCCAAGCAATAACCCCCCCCCCCCCCCCTCATGAAAGTTCCCCCCCCCCCCCATGAAGGTTCCCCCCATGAAGGTCCCCCCCAATAATTTCACCTATACCCACACACCCTGCGCTAATGCAGTCCATAATTGATATGGCTTTACAAGGATAATAGGTGAAATTATGCCTTGGGGGGGGGGACTAGTCGTCAAAATCGACAACTAGTCCCCCCCCCAAGAGTTTTGACGACTAGTCCCCCCCCCCAGCCCAAGACACAAATTTCGCTGGTTAGACAGTCGGATCAACTAGGGGCTGCAGTAGCGCAGGGAGTGGGGGTATAGGTAAAATCTTGGGGGGGCCTTCATGGGGGGGGGTCCTCCCCTTGGGGTGCCGGTAACCCTCCATGGTGGGGGGGGGGGGTTATGGCCATGGGGGGGAAACCAGGTGTCAGCCCCGTTTTTGGATGGTAAATTTTGGGAGGCTAAAAAAGCAAAGATTTCTGATGTATAAAAATGACAAGAAATAAAGTGAGAATAGCATAAAAATGACATTCTTCCACTCAATATCCAGCCTTAGCAATCAATTTGTGCAAACGAGCGGGAAAGGCTTGGCAAGCACGGCGGATCTGACTCTGGCCCAGCTCACCTCGGGCTTCATTGAGCGACTTCTTAAGATTGTTTGTTGGTGTGGGCAGTCTTGCAGGCCCCGTTCTTGAGGATGGACCAGACGCAGAAGTCCATTACATTGAGGTCAGGACTGCAAGGAGTCCAGTCGGAGGGGCTGATGATGTCGATTCTGCTATTAAAGAACCAGCAGTTGCGTGTTTCTGGTGATATTGAAGATGGCCTGTTGGGAACGTCTTTTGTTGGGAAGACATGCGCGGATATGAGCATTCCTCATTCCATTTTGGTGCAGCCAAATGACTGCCAAATTCGTGGCATTTGAAAAGAGACGGCGACTTTGAGCCAGGCTGGTTCAAATTAACGCTAAGAGAAGAATGCTCAGCCCACACAACCCTAAACTCAGTTCACGTAAAACTATGACCACCACTTTAATAGAACCTATAATGGTTTAGTGACCACCACTTTGATAGAACTTACCATGGTTTAGGACACTGCTCACTACTGATATTTACACCAGGAATAAACTTTTTTAGTAATTACTGTTCATACCGGGGGGCCCCTAAGTCTTCGGACACCCTAAGATCACTATTTGGAAATTTATTTCTCCAACTACTTAAAAGTTTGAGAGCTGATTTTTCTCACAATGATCCCCCATCCTTGCTTAGTATGTGCATAAATTGGCTTCTCATTTTGTTGCAGAATACGGGAGAAATTACAATTTTGGTGAGATTGTTCAAAAATAAAACTGTCATGTTGTAGTGGCCATTAACCATAGGGAAGGGAAAATGTATGATGTACATTGGAGGCAATTTATTTACATAGAAAACACCTTGGAGATCTAAAAGTTTATGTTAGTGTTAATGACCCTTAGACCTTAATTGTTGTAAACTTTGAGCTCAAAAGCTTTGGCTGGGGCTGAGAAATAAAGCCTCAAAATTAGGTAAACATTTTTTGTACGAAGGGGCATTTTTTGAACAATCTCACAAAAATTGTAATTTCTCCCATGTTCTGCAACAAAATGAGAAGCCAATATGTATTGGAACACTGTATGAAAAAATCTGCTCTCTAGCTTTTAAGTGGTTGGAGAAATAAATTTTCAAAAAGTGATCTTAGGGTGTCCGAAGACTTAGGGGCCCCCCCGGTATGTCAGCAAAACTGTTACATGTATGCTTAGGAAGGCCATTGGTACAACGAGGCAAAATTTATTGACCTCCATCTTTCCAGTATGGCTTTTATAGTAGAATGAATCTTAACCCATCTCTTATATAGGTTCCGTTTTGGTGGCCTCTGTGAACAGCATTGCCACACAGTCCTCCGGGATCCCACCTTCACCAAAGCCCATCAAAATGTCAAGGGTTTCCCCCCCCCCCCCCCCGTCAGAGGATTTGTAGCCACACTTGCCAAATTCCAGAGCATAGAACGTGATCCCATGAAGATAGGAGTTGTAGCCAAGGCAGTAGAATTAACTGAAGAACTAACCACAATTGTGGATCCAATTTGTACGACCTACCATATTGTGGCTAACTTAAGAACTAACCACAATTGTGGATCCAATTTGCACGACCTACCACATTGTGGCTAACTGAAGAACTAACCACAATTGTGGATCCAATTTGCACGACCTACCACGTTGTGGCTAACTGAATAACTAACCACAATTGTGGATCCAATTTGCATGACCTACCATATTGTGGCAAACTTGAGTTCTAACCACAGTTGTGGATCCAATTTGCATGACCTGTCACATTGTGGCTAACTTAAGAACTAACCACAATTATTGATACAATTTGCACGACCTACCACAGTGTGGCTAACTTAAGATCTAACCACAGTTGTGGATCAATTTGCACGACCTACCACATTGTGGCTAACTTAAGAACTAACCACAATTGTGGATCCAATTTGCACGACCTACCAATTGTGGCTAACTGAAGAACTAATCACAATTGTGGATCCAATTTGCACAACCTACCACATTGTGGCTAACTTAAGAACTAACCACAATTGTGGATCCAATTTGTGCAACCTACCACATTGTGGCTAACTTAAGAACTAACCCCAATTGTGGATCCAATTTGCACGACCTATCACATTGTGGCTAACTGAAGAACTAACCACAATTGTGTATCCAATTTGCACGACCTAAGGCCGTCTAATGAGTAGCCCTGGAGCATGAACAAATTTATGAAACATTTTGTGGGCTAGAGATAGGTCAAGCACAGAGCGGCGGGAGGATAGAGATTGCAGTCCCAGCCACTCCAGCCTTTCTGGGTAATCCCTCATTGAGGACTTGCACTGGACATATACCCTTCTAGTGAATAAACGTTGGACTGATTCTAACAACTTTTTATCGGCCACCTTCAATTGATTCCAGACTTGACAACTACGTTCTAAGATTGGTCGCACATAGGTTCTGAATGCAATTACAAGCCTTTTAGCATTGGGGGAACAGAAGCATTTGAAAATAATGAAAATAGCCCTACCAGCCTTTTTTACAATCTTAGCAACATGAAAAGAAAACTGAAGCTTACTGTCAATTGTAATGCCTAAATCGCAAAAAGTAGAAATGCAAGTAGGAATTATGTAGGAAAAGAGAAATGGGAGGTGAATTGCCGATGGGCAGGACAGCACACTTAGTCTCAGACAGTGATAATTCCTGAAGTTTGTTTTTGTCGCCTGAGAAAATTTTGCAATCGTCGGCAAATGCAGCACATTGACAAATTTTGTTCAAACCAGCAACTAGGTCCATAGCATAGACTAGGAACAGAATTGGGCCGAGACAGGATCCTTGGCAAATAGAATAATTAAGAACGACAGAATTTGACAAGCAGCCAATAAACTTCCACCTGCTGTGTTCTGTTAGAAAAGTAGTCCTTTTTATTATTATTTATTTCTTTTCTAAAACATGTCCCATCAAGAGACGTAAATTAAATAACACATTAAGCAAAACATTCAATAGTAATTAATGAAACTCACAAGAAAATCAATAAACTGATGCTATAAACGATGTTGCGCTCATTCCAAGAACTCTCTGAGTTGTGGCTGAAGCATGCATAGTCGTGGCAGTGAGGCACATGACCATTTTTCAATACGTGGCATTATAAATGATTTCATTTTCGAAGGGCATAATTGGCGACAAGTTCCAGCTGTGTTTGCTTCTTCGGCCTCTATAATTAGATTATTCCAAAGAGCAACTATATTCCAATGCCTGCATTCAGAAACCATTTTCCAACATTATCCCATTGAAGCAAATGAAAACGTTCAGCATGGGTGGAGTCAGTGTTCCAGACATTAAGACTAATCCTACTGGCTAAATAATGTATAGAATCCACTTTGTGTCAAGAGTTAACTGTGCAAGGAGAGACACTGCCAGCGCACCATAGACTTACGGGCAAAAATTTGCATCTAATGTACTGCTTAGCCAGATTATGGGATATGAATTTTCTCACATGCATATTAAACCAGTGAAGTAACATTTTTGATTTTGTTGTGACAATGTTCCAATGTTTCTCCATGTTTAGGTGATTATCATAGTTTATACCCAGTAGCTTAAATTGATCCACATTTTCTAGCGCACATATTTTGAGTTTTCTGATACCGTGTTGGTTTTGTATGCCGGGAGATCTGAGGAAGAAAGTTGTATGCGGTATAGGTGATTGTGGGGGCTTTACTAGGAGACACTTGCATTTTTGAAGGTTTAATCTCAGCAGCAGGTCATCTTGTAAAATTCCGCAAATATCATCTATACCCTTTTGTACGGTTTCCAGCTTTTTTGAACACCCTATCAACGTTATAAGCAACTACAGTGCATGGGCTTATATGAGTGACAGCTTTTTGTATAAAGAAGTTAAATAATGCAGACGATAGTGCTGATCCTTGCGGCAGGCCATGACCATTGCATCCAAACAATTCTCCGACATCACCATTTAGTCTCACAAAGTACTGTCTATTTGCCAACCATGATCTCAGGATGCCAACATGGTGCAAGGGAGCCACCTCATTAACCAACTCCAATAATAATCTGTGTGAGACAGTGTCAAATGCTTTAGATATATCCAGGCTTATCAGATATGCTGGGCCATTGATATGTGATATTGTATGTTGGATAAAAAGATGTGCATCATTAACACCACTCTGCTTTCTGAAACCGAATTGGTTATCTCCATATGTTAGCCACTCTTGAAAAGCATCTAGCAGTAGTCACTCCAATACTTTTCCTAGGATAAAGGAGCAGGCTATTGGGCGGAAATCAATAGGTTTTATTGGTTTTGCTACTTTAGGCACAGGTGAGAGGCAAGCAAGTTTGATGCTATCAGGGAAAATACCTTCTTTGTATAAGCGTTGAAACACCTTTGTAGCTAAGGGCGCAATATGTGACTTGCAGATTTTTAGAAAATTAGCCGGAATTCTGTATGTGCCACCGCCACTTGATTGCTTAAGTTTCTTGAATTTACTATAGACGTTGGCACCTGAGAACTCTATTGGGATTTCTATATTGTTCTGTTCTGTTTTTGACAAGATATTAGATGTGTTATGTAAAAACGGTGTTGTGTCGAGGCCATCCTTATATACAGTGCTAAATTGCTTTGATAGTGCGTTTATTATTTCAAAGGTATCCGTATAGTTTATGTTGTCAACTCTAACGGAAGTTATTGTTTGTTGTTTCCTTTTTGAACCAGTGAAGTAATTGCGAGGGTGTCTTGCCTTATTGCTCTAACTACTGGCCCAGGGGAACTTCAGGTGGAGAAAAACCGGACAGAAGAGGATCGCCTATCCAGCAGTGACATGATTCGTCCATTCTTTGTCCTATTTTGACTGGTGATGTTTGGGTTAATGCTTCTGCTGCTGCTCTCCTCCCTCTGCGATTCAGTTCCCCTTTCCTCTCTGGTAAATGCCTCCTTCGCTAGGCTGGAGCTCTGTTCAATCTAACCGAGGGTATGCCACGCACCTCACAGTGGTTCCGAGTCGGAACAGCCTACTGCTGACACCTGGGCAGTAAGACCTTCTTTTCCATTTTTGCTTTAAAGAGCCTAAATGAGGGCCTGTCTGCTTGAATGGCAAAGTTGTGGCCTGAGGTGAGAGCTCAGCCAGATCGTTTCACTGGTCATCTTTAAGAGCTTAGTAGACTTGGAAGCCCCAGTCCTTTTCCCGCTTACCTTTCAGCAAAAAAAAAGTTTGTCCAAATCCGTTGAGAATTCGCCATTTCTCAAAATACCCCATTTTTCAAACTTTCTACCCAAAAAATTAATGTTTCAAATGTTCCGGGACCAGTTCCACCCCTCCAGAACTTCCTAAAATGTTATTACCTTTCAGCAAAAAAAAAGTTTGTCCAAATCCGTTGAGAATCTGCCATTTCTCAACATACCCCATTTTTCAAAAGTTCTACCCAAAAAGTAATGTTTCAAATGCTCCGGGATCAGTCCCACCCCTTCAGATCTTCCTAAAATATTATTACCTTTCAGGGAAAAAAATTTGTCAAAATCCGTTGAGAATTGAGCATTTTACAGCATACCCCAATTTTCAACATTTCTACCCAAAAAAGTAATGTTTCAAATGCTTAAATTCCGGGTCTACCCCTCCAGATCTTCTTAAAATAGCATTACCTTTCAGGAAAAAAAAAGTTTGTCCAAATCCGTTGAGAATTCGCCCGTGGACAGCATTTCCAGATACCCATACATACATACATATCAGGACAAAAGTTCAGTAACCTCTATAGACCGCGGAGCGGCCCTTCGGGCCGCTCCGCGGTCAAAAACCTACTCCTGACAGAGGTTTTAAAAAACCTACTCCTGATAGAGGTTTGAAACAGCCTGTGGAAAACAGAGCATGTAGAAAATGTTATGTTGCCTAGGCCAGTGGATTATAGCCTGGCCTAGGCTGGCAAGGACCCTCCAAAGGCAGGATTGAGGCTAAGCATCTGCTGTGAATGCAAAATCAAGAGAGCCTTAGCCTTGCTCAGCAAAGCGCCAGGTGCAGAGCTGCCAGCCTCCCTGCTGCTCCTGGCTTGGCCCGCGCTTGACCATAAGTCAGCGCTGGTGGGGGGATGCGAGGGTGCCTTGCCTTATTGCTCTAACTACTGGCCCAGGGGAACTTCAGGTGGAGAAAAACCGGACAGAAGAGGATCGCCTATCCAGCAGTGACATGATTCATCCATCCTTTGTCCTATTTTGACTGGTGATGTTTGGGTTAATGCTTCTGCTGCTGCCCTCCTCCCTCTGCGATTCAGTTCCCCTTTCCTCTCTGGTAAATGCCTCCTTCGCTAGGCTGGAGCTCTGCTCAATCTAACCGAGGGTATGCCACGCACCTCACAGTGGTTCCGAGTCGGAACAGCCTACTGCTGACACCTGGGCAGTAAGACCTTCTTTTCCATTTTTGCTTTAAAGAGCCTAAATGAGGGCCTGTCTGCTTGAATGGCAAAGTTGTGGCCTGAGGTGAGAGCTCAGCCAGATCGTTTCACTGGTCAGCTTTAAGAGCTTAGTAGACTTGGAAGCCCCAGTCCTTTTCCCGCTTCAGACTGGGGGCAAAGCTAAAAAGCTTAGAAAGGCTTTAGCAATTGGGGCTACTGAACCCATTACTCTCTTGTCTGAATAAGCATAAAAGCCATGCTCCTGACGGCAGCGAAGAGGCTTGCTTTGAGGCTTAGAGCATGGGACTGAAAGTTTCATTGAATTGAATACTTTTTGGCTCTGGTCTCCAGACTATGATGGTAGAGGCTAAATCAAAGTTTAGCTTGGAAGCGGCCTTATTTGCTTGCAGTGAGCAATTTCTAATTTAGGAGCAGATTTTCTTTGATCCACAAACCTTCTTTGGCCAAGGCAGCCTGGTAAAGGTTTGTCAAGTGTCATAGGTTTGCCAATTAAAGCTCATAAGAAGTTGTAGTCTTCAAAAGAGCTAGGCTAGTGGGCAAAGGTATCTGTTTGTTAGAGCTTGTGAGACTGAAAGCATTGAGAGGCATGGAAGAGCAAACTTTTCTGCCTACTGCAAGCTGGAGTAAGGGAAAGGGAAGCATGAACAATGGGTCATGCCTGAAAACCTAGCGCAAGGCAATAGGGGAAGCTAATGTGTTCCTGTTAAGGGAGTTTGAGAGGCATCCACTAGACTGAAAGGTTGGCAAAACTGGTTAGGAAGGGGACTCACTATTTTTATTTCCCAATTTCAAATTTATTTTCTGATTTCCCAATTTCGCTTACCAGCATATTTAAGACCTCTCAATCTCTTCTAATGGCCAGTAAAGTAAGGGTCAAAAATAAGCTGGACCAAGCTTTCCAATTAGCTTGAAGCAGCTAACAACTTTAAGAGTAAATGAGTACTCTTTCTTTAAAATGGGAAAATTAGCCCATGGTTTGATAGCTAGCTACAAATGCTGGAATAGCCTGAAACGGAGCTAAAAATAACTCCAATCAAAAAGTGTGTACTTTGTGAAAGGCTTAGCTTTTCCTAGCCCTGCCATTGTGCATAAAGGGATCACCTGCTATTAAGGTTGGGTGAAACATAAATCCAGGGATAAAGTCCTAGTACTAAGCTAATAGGAATTGTCATTATTGATTTTTCATTTTCTAATTTGACATGCATTGAAATTTTCGTAAACATATAATTTTATTCAGCTATTGGTGGAAATCAATTCTTTCATTGGGCATATGACCCTTCGTTTCTCATGACTCGGATGAAATTCGCATCAAATCCCTTCTGTTTTTGAAGGCAAAAGCTTTGGAAAGAAGTGTGCAAAACTCAACTATTAGTTCTAGGCAGCAGACCAAAATGCAAATATGACAACAGGCTGCAGACAAACGTAAATATACCAAATTAAATGCAAGTGTGACAAGATGTACATAGGGGAAACCAAAAGACACCTGGAATCCAGAATCAAAGAACACAAAAGCAATTGGTGCAAGAATAGCCAGCATAATGTTTTTAAAGATCACCAAGGGAGTAATCATGGACCGGAATTTGACTCTGCTAAGGTAATACATAGGTGCAACCAGCAACATGAACTCAAAGCGGCTGAGGCTTTATGCATCAAAATGAATGAAACACGGGTAATTGTAGACCTAACCAATGTACAACAACAGCATGACATTCCAAATGGCATTCTACCTCTTTTACAACCAGGACCTAATACAGCACACTAAAATTTTGTATCATATATAGTATTTACAATGTCTTTCTTTGCTTAAATATTTAATAGTTATTATTATGTTCGTTCTGACAAATGTCAGAAATCTATTTTACTGATGAAGGAGATAATACTTCGAAATGTTTAGAAACTTGTGACTATATCACTTCTGTGCTTACATTTTGGATAGAGTATACATATTATTTCACAGCACTGGGATAGAGGTCAACTATTTTTGTTTAGCAAGAACGACTGGCATTGCAAAATTCCAGCCAAATCTACCTTTTAGTAAAAGGGTAGCACTTGTC
>JASANA010000711.1:0-10764 GCA_030248095.1 Ptycholaimellus sp. GST1_10
TTTCTTCAAATTTTATTCTAGTTGCTGATGCTATATTTTCAACACGGATTTTTCTGAAATTCTTGGACAAAGACATTCAGAAGTAGTTGGCCACAATCATTGCACGGAAAGCAAGGCCAGTGGGAGCATCGAAAATGGGGTGCACCTGGCCTGGCGCAGGCTGAACATCGTCCAAAGGGGGTTCATCAAACACATCCAGACCAAGGTTGCGGAACTTGCAAACGTTGTGCAAAATCATGCATGCAAGCACAATTTTTGCGCTCTTCGCGTTCGGCTGACTCGAATGGTGGATGAGAGGATGGGAAAGCGACGTTTGACTTGGCCAAAGGACTGTTCAATCTATAAGAACGGCAGAAAAAAAATGAAAAAATGAATGCATAAAGTATGTGACTAACTCGTACACGGCCAGGCTTCTGGACATTGTTGTAGTGGCGTTCCCGTACTGTCTGAGGCTCGCGGAAGGGAGTAAGGAGCCAGTTTCGACCATGCCCGTAGCCGCCGTCACCAAACAAGATCCCATTCACCACCCCCGCTTCCATGCTTCAACTCACTATCAATCACCCTTCCACTCACATCCAACTATGCTAACTTTTGGAATAGAGTTGAGTTTCTGAGGATAAATGAGTCGTGGCTGCTCCCTGGCCACTCGGCGTTGACGGAAAAGAAGGAGTAATCATGGCCAGCGACAGCCTGAACATTCAGCGTCGTCCGCCCCTTCCGGTTCATGAATGCATGCTTCACCATTCCACTCACCTATGCCAATACCTCCATTTCTTTCTCCCTCTCTCCTCTTTCAAAGGGCCAACCAGAATTGGAACATGGGTACAGTCCAAAGCTCCACACACTCCAGGAATGCCGCAGGACTCATACCATCGCTGCTTCTCAGCTTCCAAATTGGGAGGAAAGCGAATCCAGTCATCGCGGATTTGAAGGAGTCGATCGATGCAGTCCCAAACGGCACTGTGTGCGGCGGCATCAGACACACCCACGCTGTCGCCAATCAGCTTATGGAACCCATTCGTGGCCAAGAAACGAAGGCACAGTGCAACTTTCATTTGTGCACTAAGATAGCGCTCATTGGCTGCCATTTCCTGCCCAAACAATAAAATTAAAAATAAATGTGGTAAACAGAATTTTATTGGGCAATATATGGGGAGAAACTTCACACCTGCCGTTCATTTGGGTACAGAAGAGCTGCTAGCCAGCGAAGTGAGGCTTTGTCCATTCCGTAGCGGCGATAAAACTCAACTTCGCCATAGGCATCCATGAAATTGACCCTTTCTTTGACCACATAGGGCCGAGGAATGTGCTGCGGCCGCAAATGATGGTGGAGACGATTGAGCCGGAACATTTTTTATTCAACTAAAGCAAGCTAGAGTGACTTTTTCTGCCCTGCCGAGTCCATTCCCAATCTATCCCAGTCCATTCCAACAACCATAGTTGAAAAATAGGCAGGTAGACTGTTTGGTAGCCTACTCCATAGCAGTCTACCTGTCTTCGGTCTACAGTCTACAGTCTTCAGTCTACCCCCCGAATCGAATTAATAGGCTACCTGGCTATGGTCTTCGGTCTTCAGTCTTCGGTCTACCTGTCTACCCCATTAAAAGGGGTAGACCGAAGACCAAAGACCATTCGAATTAATCGGCTGCTGGTGTGCTCTTGTGATTAAATCAATGTCCAGGTCCTTGCGGAATGCTTTAACAGCGTTTGGAGCAAAAAAAACAGAGACGTCCCTGGGCGATGGACGGAACCATGTTTGTCCAGGTTGAAAATCAGGATCTGCTCATAAAAGATCACAAAGAATTCCATGAGCAAGTACTTCAGTGGGACGGAATTCGGAAATACCACCATGCATGCAAAAAATACGCCCTCCAACTAGAGCAGCAAATGGTAAACAATTGAACACATCACCAAACAGATTCCAGAGTTTAATAGAAAAACGACGACGACATTCATCTAAAAAGCCATACATCTTGTTAACTGCAGCTGCTTCATGATTACCAAGCAGTAGTGTTATGCAGGATGGAAAACGAAGCTTGAGTGCCAAAAGTAAAGTTATGTCTTCAATAGAGTTTGGTCCACGATCCACGTAATCACCTAAGAAAAACCAATTTGTTTTGGGAGGAGTGCCATTTGCAGCAAATAGGCGAAGCAACTCTGAAAATGGGCCATGTAAGTAAGTCACCAGCAATAATTATAGGTGGATTGACTTTTACAAGTACATGTTCTGCAATCACCAATTATCTTGCCTTGTAACAAAGCTATGTTAACCAGTCTTCTTTAATTGTTTCAGTAATGCCAGACTCCATGATAGTGGTTACCAAAGTACCAAGAGCTAACGATTTGGTTTTTTATGGTTGTTAAGAGATACTTGTGGTTTCTGAGTTCTGCATAATGTCAGTCCATTTATAAAAGTTTTAACCACAATAATTTAGCTATTGTTGCGTGTTAAAGGAAAATCAAACTAATAACCATCTAAGTGTTTAAGCCCACTCAGCTGAAATGGTCAAGGTGGTTCTCAAAAATATCCAAAATTTAAGAATGAAAAGGGATTTGGAACTAAGCGCGAAAAAAAAATGCTAATGCCCCAACAGCAGATTCCACTAGGGATATTTCTTTGGCTTTAAACTCCGGGCAATCGTTTTTTCTGGTTGTTTCAAATTGTGAGCACTAAAAACAAACATATTATGAACACTTTTGAACATTTTGAACACTTTAGTTAGAATTTATTTTGTGAACACTTTTTTCATTTTTTTCACGTTTTACTGCAGATAATCGAATTTAAACACCACCACGTGATACATCTAATTTAGATAAGATAAATTGTTAAAAGTGTTCAACTTTGGTGCAAATTTTGTGAACACTTCCCAAAAAATTTCCGCATTTTTTCCAACTGTTCACAAAAGTTGCATTGAAATTGAACACTTTTTTCATTAGTGTTCACAACATTTGCAACGTAGCCGAACACTTCCATGTGTGCTAATATAGTATGGCACAAAGCGCAATAGGTGACCGCGGAGCGTATTCCCCCTTCCACATTCATATGTAGCAGATGGAATTTTTTATTATTTATTTTTATTTTATTCAAATTTTCTAACACATGTCCCATCGAGAGACGTATAGTACAGAGTACCCAAAATACACTAAAATACACACATTAAATAAAATATATCATTTGTTTCAAAACATTCATAACATTCTTGAATAAAGAAAGATTGTCACTATAAATCAAAGGTTGTGCTCAATCAATGAAATCACTGAGTTGCGGCCGAAGCATGTTGAGTCATGGTTGTGAGGATATTGGCCATTTACGGGTATGTGATTTAATAAACGATTTTAGCTTTATTGGGCAAAAGTGGCCTTAGGTTGCTGCAGTGTTTGCCTCATCATCCTCTATTATTAGGTTATTCCTGAGTGCCACTATATTCCAAAGGTGTTGTCTGTTGTACATTGATATTAGGTGTTCAGGCTGTTTTAGCAGATAATGATTATTAGTGTCATAAAAAAAGCTTGAGACCACAGCTTTATGGCGGTTTCCAATTGGTCTGTTGGCCTTTAGAGAGTTAAATACTTTTGAAGTTGTGCGACCACCAAAAACCCCTTGTGCAAGCAATAGGAGACCAGCATGCAGAAACCACTTCCCAACTTTATCCCATTGGAGCAGCTGATAACGTTCTTCTTGGGAGGAGTCGGAGTTCCAGATGTTCAGGCATATTCTGCTGGCTAACAAAAGTAAGGAGTCCACTTTGTGCCATGAATTAACAGTGCATGGTGATACACTGCTCGCACACCATAGGCTTAATGGTAAAACCTTGCATCTTATGTACTGCTTTGCCAAGTTGTGCGATATGTATTTTCTCACGTGAGTATTAAACCAATGGAACAGCATTTTTGATTTTGTAGTGACAATGTTCCAGTGGTTCTCCATGTTTAGGTTGTTGTCATAGTTAATACCCAGCAGTTTCATTTGATCCACGTTAGTTAGCGCACTAATTTTGATGTTTCTAATGCCAAGTTGAGTTTTTTGTCCAGGAGACCTTAGATAGAATTTGGCGTGCGTAAAAAGTGACTGAGCGGGCTTTACCAGTAGGCATTTACATTTAACAAGGTTGAGTCTTAGCAGTAGGTCTTGTTGAAGGATTTTACTGACGTCATCTATGCACTCTTGTACAACTTTCTCCTGCTTGGCACACCCTATCAATGTTATGTCATCTAGCTCATAGATTCAGGCGTATTCAAGCATGATTACCAAATATTGAAGGTTGTGGTAAAAATTGAGTTATATGGCGATAATCATATGATAGAGCAACCAGACATCAAGATAAGAAGAGCGTTTGTACATTCGCAGATAAACCACTATTCCCAGGGTTTTGAAGTAGCTGTAATACTATGGTTGAGAAGGCTGTGGAGTCGGAAGGTCAACATTTTAGGTGGAGGGAGGGGTGAGCTCCATATCTGGTCTGTAGCCACCCAGCCTCTCCTGATGTCTCGAGTGGCAGTTTTGACCATTGAGAGCAGCGTTCTAGGATCTTTGTGAGCCCGGATCCACAATATTCATGCCAGTGGGGCTACAGGACGTAGGTCCAGAGCTGGTATCTGAAGTGATGCAGACAAATGTCATGGCAGTTGTTGATCTTGATGATGAAGTCTTGCTGTCTGGTCTCCCTCTCTTGATCTTCCCGCTCGGTAGAATCAAGGTCAAACCGCCTTCTTGACTCTGGACCCCTGCCTGGATGGTGGTAGTTCATGAACTTGAGGGGAAGCTGGCGCCCCCATAAAGCACTCAGGTGGACGGGCCACTGTCGCCTTGGAGCTGGAAGGTTCGGCTGCCCTTTCTCGCTTCCGTCTCTCTCCCACTGGCCCCATCTCTGCGTCTTCTTCCAGCCAGTCAAGTACACGCTGGTAGACTGCTTCCCGGGCAGGATTGACTCCGTCGAGTTTGAGCATCCACGGTGGACGTGGAAGACTCAAAATCCTTTTTGCCAGTCGGAGAAGCTGTTCTTCGCGTTTCCTTGGTGGAGGCCATGTGTCCAGATGACGTAGATGGCACGGCGATGAGGGCGGGCTAGGCATCGGAAAGGTCCTAGCCTTCAAATGACAGCCTGGGCAAGTAGATGTCCAGGCATCCGGGTCGGTCCAGAGGACGTAGGTGTCCAGACGATGCAGTATGGTGCTGTGGCATCTTGGGTTCAGGAGGCATAACGCCTAGTCCCAATGGAGCTACTGGGCATGTTGGTGGCCTCGCCGTTAAAGGTGAGCGAGAAGTAGCAACAGTTGTGGTGGGCTCCTCCCAGGATGTCTAGCTTGCTGTAATCAAGGAGGTTGGTTGAGGTGTAACAGTTCCTCCGTTCCTCCTTGAGGCAGTCTCCAAGGTGGCTGCGGAGATCTTCTGGCCATAAGTGCGCTGACTGGAGGCTCGGCGTTTGGGAGGCGGTAGAGGGTAGAGTGGAGCACATCCATGATTCCTTGCTTCGCGATGCTGATGCTGAACAGCTTGGCGATCGGGAAGTGGTGGAAGGTGCAGTGTGTCATGTCCGTTAACTGCGTGCCCCAACGTTGATGAAAGCTAGAGTGGGCTTTCATCATCGTGCGGGTACCCTATATCCTCCCGCCAGGCCTTTTCTGGCTGTGAGCTGGAGGCTGTGGAGTCCCCAGGTGACATGGAGTCCACTCGGTAGAGTCCACAGGACGGGCAACGAAGCTGTGGTGACCGCTGGGTTCCAACATGTCTGGGCAGTGGGGCCGCAACGAGATCTTGAGACAGGTCGTGCATAGGTCAGAGCATCGTAGTGTCCAGTTGTATGGAAGTTACATGGTGGCGCGGGGGTTCCCGTGATATGGTGGTAAAGCTGATCATAGATCAAGTGATAAAAGTATCACAGTCCCTGGGTTGACACAGCCACCTCAGCAGGTGTAGGACCGCAACAACTGGGGAGCTGGGAGGCCCCCCGCAGGGGAGCAATCAACGGGGCCAAAGCGACAGGGCCAAAAGGGAAGGCAAGGGCCTCCGGGACAACCAAGCGCAGCAATCGAAGGCCACAGCAGGGTCCAGGGGTCCCAGACAGCAGAAAGCGCAGGAACGGGGGAGCGGGGAAAGCAGAACGGAACGGGGAGAAGCTCGGAACGTCTTCCCGGCCGACAAAGGGAGGGGGGACGGGGACCAGGAACTCGGCCGGAGTCACGCCAGCGCGAAGCGCGCGGACAGAGGGACCGTCTCAGAGACTTCCGGGAACATCCATCCAGCAACAGGATTGCCGGGGGGAGACAGGAGCCAAATCGAAAGTCTTCACACAGGCTCACCAGAAGGCCCGAAGGATCAATCGGGGGAGCGGACGGAGGGGCCGAGGCAGGATGCCTCTCTCAGGAACGGGAGCAGAAGAAGACCCGAAGGCGGAGCCGAGGCGGACGCACACAAGTTCTTCATTCTATCCGGGAGACACGAGAGGGAGAGGAGTGTCGAGGCTCGGGAGTCCGGCCGAGCATCGCAGAGAGCAGAGACGCGGTCATGCTCTTGCCTTCCTCCAAAAACACCTCCGGCGAAGGAGGAGGAGGCTCCGGACCGGAGGGAGAGGACGACCCGACAGGAAGGCACCAGACGCTTCCGCTCAAAGGCCGCATCGTATTCCTCCGTCGCCTCCGTCAGTCTCCAGCGGCGGGGGGGCAGGAACGCCAGATCGGGAGGCTCAGCCGATCCCAGCCCAGGCAGAAGGCTCGCCCAACGGAGAGACGGGAGCCGGACACCCGGCAGGAAGGCCTCGCATTCCGTATCCAGGAGGCCGGGCCCCACGGAGCGAGAGGAACCGCCACAGGCAGAAACCATCCCCACCACCAGCGAGCAGGGCCGGAAGCGCGCCCCAACGGGACAGAGAAGAGGCGCATCCTCCCCCACGGGCAAACAGAAGGGGGAGAACAGCACGGGGAGCCGCCGCCCAGGCCCCCGGCAGAGCCGCAGCCCCAGAACGCAACCAGCGCCAGGGGAGAAAGACACACAGGGCAGCAGGGGAGAAGCCGGAGCGCCAGAAGCCCACAACCCAGGGAAGGGGGGGGGAGATACAAAAGCAGAATGCGCTAGGATCATTTTATGTCCACCTTTTGGATCCCCGTATATGGCTAAATTCCCTATATTAAGCATTATTTTGACGTTTTGGGGCCTCAAAAGGTGGACTTGTTTTGATCCGATCGCACTGTGCTTTTGTGACATTAATAACATGCCCAAGGGCATTATTCATGCAAAAGCAGAATGCGCTAGGATCATTTTATGTCCACCTTTTGGAGCCCCGTATATGGCTAAAACCCCTATATTAAGCATTATTTTGATGATTTTGGGGCCCCAAAAGGTGGACTTGTTTTGATCCGATCGAACTGTGCTTTTGTGACATTAATAACATGCCCAAGGACATTATTCATGCAAAAGCAGAATGCGCTAGGATCATTTTATGTCCACCTTTTGGAGCCCCGTATATGGCTAAAACCCCTATATTAAGCATTATTTTGATGATTTTGGGGCCCAAAAGGTGGACTTGTTTTGATCCGATCGAACTGTGCTTTTGTGACATTAATAACATGCCCAAGGACATTATTCATGCAAAAGCAGAATGCGCTAGGATCATTTTATGTCCACCTTTTGGATCCCCGTATATGGCTAAAATCCCTATATTAAGCATTATTTTGATGATTTTGGGGCCCCAAAAAAGGTGGACTTATTTTGATCCGATCAAAATGTGCTTTTGTGACATTGATAACATGCCCAAGGACATTATTCATGCAAAAGCAGAATGCGCTAGGATCATTTTATGTCCACCTTTTGGATCCCCGTATATGGCTAAATTCCCTATATTAAGCATTATTTTGACGTTTTTGGGGCCTCAAAAGGTGGACTTGTTTTGATCCGATCGCACTGTGCTTTTGTGACATTAATAACATGCCCAAGGGCATTATTCATGCAAAAGCAGAATGCGCTAGGATCATTTTATGTCCACCTTTTGGAGCCCCGTATATGGCTAAAATCCCTATATTAAGCATTATTTTGATGATTTTGGGGCCCCAAAAGGTGGACTTGTTTTGATCCGATCGAACTGTGCTTTTGTGACATTAATAACATGCCCAAGGACATTATTCATGCAAAAGCAGAATGCGCTAGGATCATTTTATGTCCACCTTTTGGAGCCCCGTATATGGCTAAAACCCCTATATTAAGCATTATTTTGATGATTTTGGGGCCCCAAAAGGTGGACTTGTTTTGATCCGATCGCACTGTGCTTTTGTGACATTAATAACATGCCCAAGGGCATTATTCATGCAAAAGCAGAATGCGCTAGGATCATTTTATGTCCACCTTTTGGAGCCCCGTAAATGGCTAAAACCCCTATAATCCTCAGTTTTATTTTTGCATTTCAATCCCACAGCTCTGCATTTATATGTTTGAGAGATCCTACCCGAAGCTTCCAATGGGAACATTTCGAAATTGCGTTCAATGCATTGTATGTGATCAGGCTGGTTTGGACTTAGTTGGAGTCGATAATGAAGATTGATTTTGTCATTAGGTTGACAAATAGGGTAATTTGAGAAATGTCGAATTCTCAACGGATTTGTACAAACTTTTTTTTGCTGAAAGGTAATGTCGTTGGAAAGATCTTAATGGGTGGAACCAGCCCCCGGATCATTTGAAACGTTGTTTGTGTGGGAGTTTTGGGCTGCGAAAACTGCCACCCACGGTAGCCTGTTGCGCTCTGCGCCATATACTTGTTTTTGTGTTTAATGTCTGAAGCCGTTTCTGAAGAGAAAATAAAGTGTGCGGACTTGGTTTCTTGTTAGTGTGAAGTGGGCAAGAAGAGCTTGTCTTCATAATATGTTTGGTATAATCACTAGAACACTGCACTTTCTTCAGTTTACTACCAATAGTACTGAATGAATATTCATAAGTCTGCATATCAGCTATAAGTGTTCGGTTTCTGATGCAATATAATACTTTTAAAATAGATTTTGCGTATCAGTTAATTCAGATTGAGAGGCAACATATTTATTCGAAATCATATGCTGTAAATTTTACAAGCAACAAAAAGGGAAAACTGAAGCTTTAATCAAACCCTTAAGTATGAGGGCGGACTAGGTCATGAGAGGCAGCCCAACGCCAGTGTTGTCCATAGGCTCTAGTCGCAGCTCTCTTCCCAGGCGGCAGAGGCAAGGTCTCCGCAGAAGGTCCTGCCAGACGAGGGCCAGGCGGGAGGGGAGATCCCCTCCCTGCCTCTGCACTCCTTGGCGGGAGGACGGTCGGCAGGGGAGGGAGTCCGCCACGGCAGGGAAGGAAACGCCGCGGACACACAGAGAGGGAAGAAGAGAGCAGAGAAGCAAGAGAGGAGCTGAAGATACCTTTCACGTCTGCCTCACCATATTTGTAGATGTCCAGCGGTGGTCAATCTGTTTCATAGAGCCATACATATTGTTAGTCAGCTCTATTGGTTTCAGTCAGAACGTGAGCCAGAGCTTGAGCTTTGTTTGAGCCATTGTTTGTTTGATTGGAGCAAGAATGATGTGCAGCCAATAACAATGGCGGAAATGTCCCAGCTACATCAGCACCCCTCCAAGCCCCAGTTCCTCTGGTGCCTGCTCTTTCGCCTCCCCTGCCACACCAAGCTACGTTCATTTCCTTCATTATACTTCACAACCCTACCAAACTCTTGAGAAAAAATCCTACCAAACCCTACAAAACATATATGGGGACAAAAAGTGAGCCACATATTAAGAAAAGACCGCTCCAGTGGCAAAAGTATGCATTTATCGTGTATCATAAATTTTCTAGGTTTTCACTAGAATTAGAAAGACAAGATCTAAGAACCTCATTTAGTGAATACAAAATATTAATTTACAAAATATGAATTTAAATAAACATTGTAACTATGCATTTCTTTCATTGAGAATTTTAGCCTTGTTAAGATATTCTGTAAGGTATTCTTTTGCTGGGTAACCTTTTGTCATGAACTGAGACTGAGGCCAAGCTAGGAAGCGCTTTACAAGTTTTGAATCCTTACCAAATACTTGCTCAACCACAATCTTTCGATGAGGGTCATTTTTGAAATATGTGGCAAGATCTTCTGCAGATATACCCTTCTCCTCACATACTGCTATAATCACAGATATATCCAGTTGTGCGGTATCAATCAGAGGTGTAATTTTTGGCAAGTTTTCAGCTATCTGTTTGAAATTGGTGTTTACAACTTTGTGTAGAATCATGATCATCAGGATGGAGCAGCTAACAATTACAACCAGAGCAAAAGCATTTGTAGCGAGAGCCATATAGGCCAAAGGAGTGACCTGTGTCAATGCTCCATTGCAATGAGATTTCTGATATATGTTTTTATTAGTTATGTTTAAAGTAGGTTTTTAATCAAATGATTCATGAAGCAACGTGATGAAAATAACATAAATTCATAAAACATTATTAAGTTGGATAACATTTCATCTAAGCAACACATAATAGGTGCAGTATGATGTAAGTTTTGCTGAATATTACACATTGGAGTATTTTTCCCTTCCCTTGCCCTTGACCTTGACAACAAGATACATTGGATGGTTGCCGGAATATACGAATAAAATAGCATAAAATTTACAACGATCATAGTACTTGCATGTGGGAGATTGAAGGCTGTTTTAATCTATATTTGAAAAAGGCGTATGCATTTTTAATTGTCATGTATTGTTTTGTCAAAGTAAATTAATGCAGAATGAAAATGAGCTATCATAGCAAGTGATGTTATAAAGTGTTTA
>JASANA010000713.1:0-26564 GCA_030248095.1 Ptycholaimellus sp. GST1_10
TATTTTGCGAAACTCGTGAAAGGTCTTTTTGAATTAAATGGGTAAAATGGTGTGTCCATTCTGCACCTGAATTCTGGTAACATAAAAGAATAGGTGCTGGGTTTTTGGTCGGGCCCAGGGGTGTTTGCACCAGCAATTGTGGTAACATAGGAGTGAAGGGGGGAATATAGGTGTTTTCCTTCACATTCTGCACCTGAATTCTGGTAACTCGGGACCCACCTATGTAGTAAAAATCATTAATTTGGCTTAATTGTTTTTAATTAATTTGTTCATTAGTTTGCACAAAGTGTTATGACGTTGGTTAACTTTTGGACATATATTTAAAAATCAGGGTCTCGATTACGTAAAAAAATTACGAAGTTCCCAAGAAGCAATTGGACTCTAACAAGACACCTTAGCTTGAAAAACGATTCCCCCACCGGGGTCAATTTTCTTTTTATTCTCCCAAAATATGCACAGACTGCAAATTTGTGTTTCTGCCTAATCTCTTAATCCAAGCACAGCGGCAAAGACAGCTAACTGGTGGGTTGAGAAAAATCTTGCGGGAAATGAATTCCACGATTGCCGCGTCCTTCCCAGGTGCCCACGAAGAGGTAGAGCTCTTCCAGCGCCGGCGGAATGGGCATTGCCGTTCTCACTGAACTCAATTTCTCCTTCCACCCTGAGGCAGCCTCAACGGGGCCTGAGCCTGCCCTGACCAGTCTCATTGCGGAAGATGCACTGGCCACAGGATCTAGCGCAGTTGACGGCGAAGAAGTCTGTGAGTGTAGCAGCGTAGCAGTGCTCCTGCCGCTCCCACAGGTCGCACGTTGAGTACACGTCCTGGCAGGCACCTTCCAAATAGATCGCCTTATTGTTTGCTATTTTTGGAACTTCTTTTTATGTGAAATTGAATTGGTGATGGATGGAAAAAGATGGAAAGGCAACGATGGCAGTGGCGGCCGTGCCATCCGGGAGGACAGAGGCACTTGTACTCTGTGAAGCCTTTCGTGAGCACACAGGTGCCGCCGTTTCGGCACGGACTCTTCGCGCAAACGTCTAGGTCTGCCAATTTTTCCTCTTTTTTTACTAATACGATAAATTCAATAAATATTTTGTTAGTCTTCATCTGTACGGGATAAGATGTGCCCAATGATTCTATGACGTTCTGTCCTATCTATACAGCAAGGAGATACTATCCTGGAAAAAGGTAAGTGTAAATTGGGGTGTAGTAACCGATGCTACAATCGGTGCCACCGTAGCCGGGCGGGCAGCGGCAGCCGTAGTCGCCCCACTGGTCGATGCTGCAGTTGCCGCCGTTCTGGCAAAGGTAGGATGGGCACTGCCCTGCACACACACTCCATCCTCCTCTCCTCTCAGGAGCCCAAGAGGGCAGGAACAGCGACAGGTGGGCCCCGTGTACTCCCGGTCGCAGTGGCAGCTGAAGTTCCCGCCATCCTTCCCCACCTCGCAGCTCCCATGGCCGCAGTCCTGCCCGTAGCACGGGTCCGGCGCTGCAAACGCTGCCGCACCTCTTCTTATGAAAGATCCCCTTATTTGTTAATTAGAAGCTGCCTCAGCCACACCGACCAAATATTGAACACAACCGTTATGCGAGGATTTATAAAGTAAGGGTGGTGAGTAAAACCTACGCTTATAAATAAAAAAGGGCACAGGAAAATTGAGGCAGAAAGTGGAGCAACTTTCGCAAAAGCGTCCGGTAAAGCCACCGGAACAGGTGCAGGAAAATCTGAGGCTGGAGTTGCCTGAATAGCGGTTGGCATCTAATTGACAGAGAAATCCAGAAAGAAGGCAAGAACTGTAGCCAGCCGAGTGCTCGAAGCAGATGCCTTGATTGAGGCAGGGATCCGAATCGCAAGGGCCTTAAATCAATCCAGTGTGTAAAGCCTGTTAATCGATGCAAGGTTTTTCCTGATCAATCTCTCATTAGTTTCTGCTACCGGGTAGAGAAGAAAATCTTCATGCACATTTTGTGCCCCAGCCGTCTAGGCATGGGATGAAGACTTCCTTCCCCTCCCCTCACGGGTACAAAGCTAGGTAGGAGGACCGCGCAAAATGTGTAGGTGGTGCTGGTCTTGCAGCGGCTGTTGGAAAGGAGGCGAGGAGGGGAGGAGCGGGGAAGTCGGTCTCATCTCCTCCGTGACCGCCGCCAGGAACTCTGCCTGCGCAGACTCCAGCAGCGGGAAAGGACGTGGCGTGGGCAGGCTTGCTTCTCCGCGATAGCTAGGGCAAAACACCAGCTGGATTGACATTAATGGAGGCCCTTGGGCCAACCGATGGATGGGGAAAGCTGACGGCGGTGGCGGCTGGGCGTTTGCTGCTTCCAAAGGAGAAGCAACTGGCTCCTGCAAGGATGGAAGAAAGTTTGGGCTGGCTAATTGGAAAGTGAACAAAATATGTTTTCGTCACAGACTTCGTTGGAAGTTTAGGCCAAAAAAGAGGAGATTAAGAGGCACTTTTTGAGAGCAGCAAGAATCGACCGGACATAAATTTTTTGACCCCCCTTTTTTATTGCAGATTCTGAATCTCCATACAATTTTATCTATCTCCACCAATTATGGACAAAAAATACTGAAAATTGGGCTCGCTACAGCTCCAAACGTGAAGGGAGGTCAAAAACTTGCCAAAATTGGAGTTTTAGTGAGTTCAACTTATATTCTGGCAATTTCTAGGTATTTTACATTCAAAATACTAGCACTATGGATATGGATCGAAAGCTAACAATCTTGCCGACCTGCCTGTGCCCTTGGTTTGTTCCCAATAAGCACCTGAATCAAAAAAACTTTCATTAACTTGCTGATTACCAAAAACTAAATTTTTCCATTTTTGTCAAAAATTGCCATTTTCATGCCCGCAACTTACTTATTCGTGTAAATTACTACCATTTTCGAAATTCTCGTGTAATTTTGGTCCAGGAAATGATGAGAAATCTTCCGAAAAGAGATGTACCAAAGGAAAAAAATTCACTTTTGTAAGCCAGAGTCAAGAATGGCCTCATGTTATAACCTAGAGCACTTTGGCGATGGTGCAATTTTTGCACTAAAAAACTTCCTGCTCTTCTGTAGATCAATATTTCTTAATTTCCTTTTGTGAGCTTACTTATCTAGGCCTTATGCAAGCATTTATGAAGAAAAAACATTGAGTTTTACTTGGCAATTTCGAAAAAAGACCCAAAGATCGAAGACAGGTCAAGAATTGGCCCTATGCTACAACATAGGCAAAAAATGACCAAAAAATGTTTGGTCTTGAATTTTGATTCCAGTGCCCTAAATCGATACTCCTGCCTCATATACACCAGAAAATGTCATTTTTGTGACCCAATTTGATGAATTTCAATTTTTCATACATTGGGTTTTTATGACCAGCTTAGGGTCAAACTGTGAGAAAAAGTCATAAATACCAAATTGCAACATTCATTAAAATGGGTCACAAAAATGACATTTTCTGGTGTATATGAGGCAGGAGTATCGATTTAGGGCACTGGAATCAAAATTCAAGACCAAAAATTTTTTGGTCATTTTTTGCCTATGTTGTAGCATAGGGCCAATTCTTGACCTGTCTTCGATCTTTGGGTCTTTTTTCAAAATTGCCAAGTAAAACTCAATGTTTTTTCTTCATAAATGCTTGCATAAGGCCTAGATAAGTAAGCTCACAAAAGGAAATTAAGAAATATTGATCTACAGAAGAGCAGGAAGTTTTTTAGTGCAAAAATTGCACCATCGCCAAAGTGCCCTATGTTATAACATGGGGCCATTCTTGACTGTGGCTTACAAAAGTGAATTTTTTTCCTTTGGTACATCTCTTTTCGGAAGATTTCTCATCATTTCCTGGACCAAAATTACACGAGAATTTCAAAAATGGTAGTAATTTACCCGAATAAGTAAGTTGCGGGCATGAAAATGGCAATTTTTGACAAAAATGGAAAAATTCAGTTTTTGGTAATCAGCAAGTTAATGAAAATTTTTTCGATTCAGGTGCATATCGGGAACAAACCAAGGGCACAGGCAGGTCGGCAAGATTGTTAGCTTTCAATCCATATCCATAATGCTAGTGTTTTGAATGTAAAATACCTAGAAATTGCCAGAATATAAGTTGAACTCACTAAAACTCCAATTTTGGCAAGTTTTTGACCTCCCTTCACGTTTGGAGCTGTAGCGAGCCCAATTTTCAGTGTTTTTTGCCCAAAATTGGTGGAGATACATAAAATTGTATGGAGATTCAGAATCTGTAATAAAACAGGGGGGTCAAAAAATTTATGTCCGGCCCCCCTTGTAGGATTCTTGTTACTACCAAAAACCGGGTCTTAAGAACTGAACTAGTGAACTAGCTGTAAAAATGGCCTTAGGCGGAGGAGGGGGCGGCTGATGGAATGGAGGCAATGGAAGTTGGGAGGCGCCAGTGAGGTGAAAACTTGGCCTGCTCTCAGGCTGCCCTTTTGCTGCTTCCAGCGGCGAAACAGGAAGCTAAAAAGAGCTCCATTTGAGCAAACTTATTGCGTTCATTCCTTTTAGAGTGCAAGTCCGACTGTTTTTGAATATGGCCGAATTCCGTAGTGAACCTTTGGCGGGACAGGCGCTGAATGGTGGACTGGAGGGAATTGGGAGGCAGGGGATAGGTGGAAGCTGGTGGTGACAGTGAGTGGGGCTTCTCGAATCTTCTCCTTCGCCCTCTTCGGTGGGAGCAGTTGGCGAGGCTGTGGAAAGGCGTTGGGCCCAGCCTGGAGCATCTTGATCGGCATCATGGCCTTGCTGCTGCTGGGCGCTCTTTCCCCGCTCGCTGCACTCGTTGCATCTGCCAGGGGTATCGTCTCAACTCAGCTTCCATCTAGCGGTCCGGCACCTTCTGGATCCGAAGGTTGGTCCTCGTCCATGAGTCGGTTGACCAGGTTCTCGGGGAGACTTACCCGACGCATGTTGCTGAACTTGGGCCGTGGGAGTAAGAAGCCACTGACTGGCTCCCATCTAAAGTTCGGCTTCATTGGTTTCAGGCCAGAAGATGGACATGATGAGGCCCCCTTACCTCGACCAGTACTCGGTGGGGGACTTGAAGATGGTGAAGCTGAAGATTGGTGATCATTGGCAGATGAAAGGGTGAAGGAAAGGAGGGAACTAGAATTGAATGGGTCCTGTGAATCGGTCCACCATCCAGGCAAAGCGGACCACTTTGCGAGGCCGTAAATCGGTGTGCGTAATTGTGTCGTTGTTGAAAGGCGGGCAGTGGAGAAAGCGAATGCCTGACGATTGAGATTCCATGCTCAGATGAGCATCCAGCTTCTCTTCTACTAGCTAGCAACGTCTCGCCAAACGAGCTTCTATGCCAAGAAGGAGCATTAATTGATGCAAGACTTTTACGTACGACCACAAACATCACAAACTCAATGCCACTCAGTGCCTGAGTATTGAAAGAGGAATGGAGTACCAGAGTTGTTCCAAGCATGGTCCTGTAGGAAGGCGCCTCCGGTGAGGTGTCCAATGATGAAGCCTTCTCGGGTGGCCAGACGAGGTTGGACCAGGAAGCCGGTCAGAAAGCCTTCTGGTGCCGCAAGTTCCACTGCAAACGCTGCCTAAGCCTGTCCTAGGACTCTACCCGAAGAGACATTGGAGAGGGTAGGGGGTGGTGTACGCAGCCTCTGTAGGAGTGCTAAAATATGCAAAACAATTGCTTGAGGCCAGCGCAAAATATCCCCCAAGCCCCAGCAGGGCAAGGGCAGTCAGAAGTGAGATAGGACGAGGCTATGCTTGATGATGCCTCCAGTTGTATGTTATTGGCTACATCTGATAATGATCTCCTGGCTCCTTGGTCCCTAATTGCAAGACAAAGCATATAATCAACCTATTAACATAAGTATGGCCACATTAGAAGCTACAAATATGGTGAGTGCGTTCTCGGCTGGATTTCCAGTCTCTCTTGTGGTCCAAGCTTCGACACCGCCTTCTCCTTCTTCAACTCCGACAAAGGGCAGCTTCTCTGCTTCGGCAGAAAGCTTTTCCAAGGGCAGCTGCATTGCTTAGCAATCAGCGAACTTTCCGGCTAATTGACCTGCTTAGGCAGTCAATCTTCTCGGGCAGCTGTCTTGCTTTTTGCAAACAGCGCTTTTGGGCTGGCTGCTCTGCTCTGCAGAAAAGCCGACAGGACTTTTACGGCTAAGGCTCGAGACTTAGACCGTTTTGTGGCTCAGCCAGGAGGCAAAATGATGAAGACATTGGATATGCAGGGCTTGACTGACAGATGGCGGCTTGGATAGGCTTCTTTCGGACGGCCTGATCAACCGTTCAGACATCCTCCGCACTCGCCTGCAGCTCCCTGCCATGCTCTTCAACCTGACTGTACCCACTCCGATAGACAGGGCCACTGCAGGGGCTCTAACATCCTTTATCAAGCGGTTTTTGAACTGTTTCCTTTCGCCGCTTTCTTCTTTTCATTTTATTTTATTGCCCATAAATTTCTTCCAACTATTTTCTTGTGGCTGATGGCTACACTTTGCGTTGGAGGCAAAAAAAGGGCTTTTCATGCAACTCCGTTTTTGGGGCCATGACGAAACCGCAACGCAATCTCTGGACGCGCTGGAAGGTTCCAGATTTTTGCGCATAAAGGCTGTGACGTCAAAGGGCTATGTTTTGAAAACAGCCAGCCCAGGGCCTAGGCTGAGGGGCGCTGGAATGCAAATTCGCCACCCATCCCCCTTCTTCCGCACACTCCAACTGGTCCCCCCTCCTACGCTACAAGTGCACCCCTCTCAGACCACTTCCCTCCATCCAGCCGCTCTTGCTCTCTTATCGGACGCACACATCTGGCCACGCCCCCACTCACCCCCTACAACAGGCAAAGGGGCACAAAGGGCGATGGGGCGTGGGGTGTGGATAGAGGCAGTCTGCCTGACTCGCCCTTCACTTCACTCCACACCCAGTCTCCGCTCCTCTCTCTCCTCCTCCCCAACCATCCCATACCCTACTAACACTCTATGCTTCCCTCTTAGGCGCGTCTTAGTGAGGTCTAGAAGACAGATTGAGGTTGGAGGATGGTGGCCAAGCCACCACCCGAGCGCCCACCAGAGCGTCCCCCAGAGCTACCGCTCCGTCGCAGCAAGCGGCTGGCTGCCAAGCGCGGCGGGCCCAAGTCCAGAGATCGCTCTTCATCCGCCGGTGAACATCTCCGGCGTGCAAGATCCGAGGACACCCCAGGGCTTCGCCAAATGGCACCAGACCAATGGGCACAGATGGTTGCGCAAGGGCTTGTGCCGCCACAAGCCATTGCGCAATCATCTAACAATCTAAGGGCACTTGGACAGCAGTCCCCTCCTTTTCCAACTGGCTTCCCTCTCAGGGCCGTTGGACAGGGGCTGTTGCCTCATCCATCGACACCACATGCCGGTCAAGAAGGGCAAGAAGGGCAAAATGAAGGGCTGGAAGGGAGACAAATGGCCAGTGCAGAAGGGCAGGACGAATTGCCGGAAGAGCAGAGAGCACGCATTATGGGCTTTGTTGAGGCCAATCTTCAAGGCGGTGATGCACACGTACGGCTTTTTCCAACCTCTTCCGGGCGCTCAATGCGTCGCCGAGTGCTGGGCACTGTTCGTGAGGCTTTCCGACGCAGAGGGCGCAGTGAAGGGCCGCCCACACCTGGGCGTACCCGACGCCGCTCTCCCTCACCTACTCTGCCACCCGCCAGACCCAGCTCTCCATCAGGCCACACAACACCTCCTCCCCTATCCGTCCCTCTCGCTGCCTCCACTCCGGCTCGCCCCCAGCCCACTTCCATCCATCCTCCTTCCCACCTTCATCCTTCACCCTCTCCTTCTCCAGACCGCAGTCGCAGCCGAATCAGAAACACTGCCAGAAGAGGCCAAAGCATTGCAAGGCAGCTTGCAGGTGTGAACGAGGCGGAGCCTGCAGATGATTGGCACGAACGAGCCACTGCTTCACCTACGCCGGATGATGATGTTTCTGTCCGCATTTCAGCAGAAAGAAGCCTGCATGAAAGGGCAAAAAGGCAACTTGCACAGTCACACCACAGTGGAGGCTGGACAGATGGCGTTTCGGGTATTCCCTCGTCTTCTTTCCATCAGTGGACAGGCGCTACGCCGCCGGAAAACTCTTTGGCTTCTTTGGCGCACATATCTCAACTTTCCATTGCGCCCCCCTCTACACAAGCTACTACTCCTACCCGTTCACGTCCACCTACCTTTCCTCCCTCCACAGGCATTACCGAAGCAGATTTGGACGCTATAACGGAGAGGCTAATAGCGAAACACGAGGCAATAGCATTACTGGCGAGCCAAGCACAGCCTACACCAATACAGTGCCAAACCGCACCTCCAAACCCTCCTCCTCCTAACCATTCCACTCACACCCTCACATCCGCTCCTCCTCCTCCTTCCTACTCTTTCCCTAACACATCCTCGGATCTTTTCCCACCTGCACAACTCATTCCTGGCTCCACCTATACAGGCGCTACTAGTTTCTGTGGCATGATGACAGGTTCGAGTAGGGTGGACGGCCGTTCATACACCATGGTGGCGCAGACAAACACGAAAGAGCCGCAGGAATTGGGCTACCTGAACCCGAACCACAAGCGGCCCCGCTACCTCACCCGCCGCGACCTGGGCCTCGACGTCTCCACCGTCACCATCTCCACCGAGTCCGGCCTCATCCTCAACGCCATTCCTGTCATGCGTCGCTTCAGTCAACCATCCATTAACGCTCCCCGGGAGTCTGTGTTATGGGACTGTGCATGTCATCCAGGAGGCCGCCCTAATCTTGACATGACTTTGGTCTACAATGTCCTGGCCAACTCCGACCTTTTCTGTCCTGGGTGCCGTCGTTTGTGGGATCGATACTGGCTCAGCATGAATCACTTGCAGTGTGCTGAAGAGGACTGCAATTTTGCAGTATGCACTGACGGATACCTGTCTGGAAAGCCTTTGGCCAATGACTTACCCTCTGGCTTTATTCAGGATAAGGGCACGTCAGTTTTGGGCACTTCCCAATACGAAACCTACCTACTGATTCAGGATGAGTGGCTGACTATGAAGAAATTGTTACAGGGCAAAGCATCGACTGCAGTAGTGCCAGAGCCGGAGTTGGTGGTGGACCCGGAGAAGGTGGCCGAGCTTCAGCTCACCGCGCGCCAGGTCATCGTCGCCAAGGACTCCGAAGGGCCCCGCCGCAGCAAGCGCACCAACAAGGGCAGTGCTTCCGCCACCTCCACTGGCAAACGCACTCGGCCTCCCAAGGGCTCCTCTCCCAATCCGACAAACTCCGGCACCGATTCGGCCTCAAGCCAGTCTGCGACTCCGCCCAAGGCCACCAAGACAGCCCAACCATCCTCCTCCAAAGATCCTTCATCCACATCAGGCTTTTGGACAGAGGACGAGACGGAGGAAGCGGCGGCACTGGAGGCCTTCGTCGGCCGCGCATACGGCCCAGAGCCTCGCCCTCCATCCAGTTCCACTCCTCTTCCCACCAGCCCATCCAATCCCACCACTCCCACTACGGAAACGATGGAGCTCGACCTGGCGGCTAAGGACATGGAGACCGACGCCGAGGGCAGCAAGGACACCGACGCGGAGGCCGCCAAGGACACCGCTTCCACCGTCACTCCTACCCCTCCATCCCCTCCTCTCCAACGGTCTTCATCCCCCTCTCCTTCTCTCCCAACTCCGGCAGCAGAAGAGGGCGATTCCGAAGCGCCGCTGCAAATTGCGGACCCCGAGACAGAGGCGTCGGCGACGGAGGCTCCGTCTACTCCTTCCAGCTCAGCTCCGGCCTGCCTCAAGGACATTTCCGTCACCAACCTGCGCATGCCAATGCTCAGAGGCGGCTCTTGGTCGGACACGGTGAATGAGGCGGACTCCTCCTCCGTGGACTTCTTGGACACCTCCGAAGCCTCCGAGGCCCCGCAGCAGGTCACCTGGACCCTGGACAACGTCCTCTCCGGCTTCCAGTTCCGCGAACACGTCCAGGAATCCGACCCCATCTACAAGGCCTGCCTCCGTCTCTTTTCAGACCAGGTGGACTCTCCGGCTGAGCGGGATTTCCTCTCCCTCATGCGCAAGGTGGCCGCCTGCTGGCTGCGCACTGACGGCAAGAACGGACACAACATCACGGACATGCTGGAGGCGGTGCAGAACCTCACGATCGTGGTGGACAAGGACCAGGACGGCTTCATCTCCGTCCTCTTCTACTACTTCCTCCACATCATGCTCCACCGCATCCCCTTCAAGTGCACCCTCAAGCCCCTCATCCGCCTCCTTCGCAGGAAGCTGATCGACGGTCCAGAGCGCGTCGCCGACGACGTCATCACCCTCATGGACAACATGCGCTTCTACTGGGCGCCCGACTTCGGCTTCGACGTCTTCTACCGCGCCAACTTCGACTCCGTCCAGCTCTACACGGACTTCACGGACAAGCTCTTCCGCTACGACCCCGACTACCTTCAGACACAGTTCACACAGAAGCGCTCCTGGCAGATCCAGTTCATCTGGTGGATGCTGGCGACGGGCTCCGACTTCTCCCGCCATCTCCTCGCCTCCATCTGCAACACCCCCAAGCTCGCCGCCGCCGTCGTCTCCCTCCTACACTCCTGCAGACGGCTCATTCCCAACACACTCCGCTCTGTCTGCTTCCAAGGGCTTCAGAGGTTGGTAGAAGGGCAGGTACAGCCGGACGTGAGTCCCATCCCGCTGCACAAGCGCACCTGGTTCCAGCCGGACATCTTCGCCGAGATCCTCTCCAAGCTCTGCCACACCACCGCCACCTTGGACTCCATCTTGGACAAGCACGCCGTCCTCAGCTACTTCTGCCAGGACAGCATGGGCGAGCATTTAGGGCGCTGGACCGAGCAGATTCGGGACCACATGGCGGCGCACATCGCCGACGAGACCCTGCAAGCGCAGAAAAGGGCACAGCTGCGAGAGGCTGACGTCTCTGAGGAGACAGAGTACAAGCGACAGTTGCATGAGCAGCTGGAGGCGGCTGAAGCAACTCAGGGCACCTCACCTGTGGAGGAAGAGGAGACATTTGAGGACGCGCGCAGCGTGGTGACGGAGCAGTCCGTGGACGTGGAGGACATGGACATGGACTGCCCGCCCGCACAGAAGAGCGACTCCGCGGCCACCGCCATCGAATCCCACCACTCCTCCAATCCGACCATCAACGGGGACCACATCGACGTCGATGCCCCTGAGGACAGCGACCTCCGAGAGGTGCCAGTAGAAGAGGACACTGTGCGTGCCACGGCTTCACCAACTCCTCATCGCCGTGTACTCTACCCTGGTGGTGCCCGCCCCAAGGAGCCCCGCGCCCCTTCCTCTTCATCCCACCGCTCCTCCTCCGACCACGATCGCAGCAAGCACACTGCTCAGCGCCGTGAGTCCAGTCGCAATTCCCGGCACTCATCCTCCCGACACTCTCCCCATCGGCGCCCCTCTCCATCCTCGCACCGCTCATCCAGCAAACACCGTCCATCCAGCAAGCGACACTCTCCCATCTCCTACTCCTCCTCCAGCAAGCGCCGGTCTCCCAGCCGTCGCCGCTCACCCAGTCGACGCAGCTCATCCCGGCCAAGGTCTCCTGCCGCTCCACGCTCTCCCTCCACCTCATCCCGACCAGAGCAGTCCTCTCCTCATCCATCCTCGTCTTCATCCAAGAAGAAGGACAAATACCGTGGCATGACCACAGAGGAGTACCAGGAGATGGTGCACCTGCAGCTGGCCGGCCAGGCCTACGACATGTGTGAGCCGCGGGTCCAGCCTACCGTCGCCCATGTCCCTCCCTCCACATCCAAGTACATCTCCCAGCAGATCAACACGGAGCGTCCCTTCCGCGTGGATCTCAGCACCCTCCCACGCATCGTCAACAGCAGCCTGTTCGTGAACTGGTCTCAGACAGATCAGCCGCCTGCCTTCCGACCCTTCGTCTTCATCATGGACAGGGTCTTCGAGGACTTGGCCTACGACGGCGCGGACATGTACTACGTCAACTGGAACGGCTACCAGCACGCCGACTTTCTGGTCCACCTGAAGCAGCTTGCCTACGAGTACTCCAAGGTGGACGTCGACAACACTCAGCCCGACCAAAAGCTTCCCGCCCGCCACTTTCTCATCATGGGCCCCCGCGACATCCTCTACCATCCCACCGTCCGAGGGCGATTCATGGCTGAGCGATTCCTGCAGACGCTCAAGGAGCTGAATTCCAAGTACAGCCACTGGAGCTTCAGCGTCCTTGTCCCTCCACCCCTTCCGACCCGACCGGACTCCACCGCCCCCTGCAACTGCCGCGGCTTCTGCAACGGCTGGTGTCAGTCCTGCTACCTCTTCCACGCCCAGTACCTCCACTACTATCTCCTGGTGGAGGCGCAGATGTACGGCAACATGATAGGCGAGAAGCGCAAGTTGGGCATTCCTCCGGCAGGGCAGCGTTCAGCACCCGTCAAGGGCTGCACCTCCTTCCATCCTCCCCACCGCGCCTGGTATCCCATCAACGACATGTTCCACTTTTTCCTCTCCACACACCAGGACCTCTTCTACCGGCCGGACATCAACGGCGCTCTCATCCTTTCCCCTGCTGCCATCTTCGCAGCAGGCCTCCACTACATCTCCGAGCTCCCCAAGACCACCACCTACTTCCTCCACCGCTACCCGCTCCGCATCCAGCTCAGCGCGGCCATCGTCAACTGCGAGGACAAACTGTTCGGCATCGCCGGCCTCCACGGCAACTGGCGTCCCACTGGCCGTCGTGAATACATCCCCAGCTTCCTCGCCTACTGCAACCGCATCCTCTTTCCAACCTCTTCCAATGCGGGCAAAAACGGGGCTCCCGCCAAAAACCCAGAACCACCCATCGCCCTCAAGGCCCTCATCAACGACTTCGTGGCCAGCCTGGACCCCGGTCGCTTCGACTACCTCCAGCCCAACATCACTGCGGCGATTTCGGAGCGCGAGGCACGTTCGGCTGCTCTGAAAGCCACTCCACCTCTTTCCAGTCCAGCTCCAACAGCACCTTCCTGCCCGGCTCCAGCCGCGTCCCTTTATCCGGCCACATCCACTGCACCGGCGCGTCCGTCGGTCTTCAGTCGTCTGGACTTCCCCTCCCTCTCTTCTACCCAACCACAACCTTCCCCTCCTCCTCAGCCTTCGGAGTACGGACAGCCGCCGGCATGGCAGACGCCGTCCCCTTCCAAGTCCACTCCTTCCCGCCCCATCGCAGAGCGGCAGAGACGATGTGGCTGGGGAATGGGAGGGTGAGCTGGGTGTGGGAATCTCGCCCCGCCTCGCTCCACTGCCCCGCACCCAGCAGCATCAAACGGAAGTACTCCAGCCGTGCGGACAGCACACACCTCACCATTCCGCTTTTTTGTTCCCTCATGGAATGTTTCACAAAAACATTGCTATCAAGGTTTGATTTTTGACCGCGGAGCGGCCCGAAGGGCCGCTCCGCGGTCTATAGAGGATACTCAACTTTTGTCCTCATATATATATATATATATATATATATATATATATATACTAGTAATATTGGTCAGTGGCCGCGTTACACACACAGCCACTTTTATAATAAAACCAACAAATAAGAAAAATAAAAAAGTAATCTGACACACCACAGCAAAGATAAAAGAAATGTTTGGGAGCATAGAAATAAGAAGTTATTTGACCATGTCATTCAGGCAGTATTTCAAACTTGATACAACGTTAATCAGTGGTTCTATCACCCATTGAAAACCAAAAACATGTATTTAACTAAAAGTTAAAATAATACAAACCATGACAAAATTAACCTTCATAAGGGTTCCCGCCACCTCGTGGTTTCGTTGCGTGAGTTCTAAAAGGAATTACTTAATGCATCCTATAGCACATAGGCTCCTGGGTAGGCCAAAAATCAAAAAATTGTCATCATTCTGGAATCCATTTATTTTCAAATATTTTATTAAAAACTTTGATAACTAACAAACGGAATTAAGACAGAATTGTTGTAGCTGCAACTGAAAAAAAAATTCAACCAAAAAAGTTAAAAAATGGAGGAGCTATGATGTTTCAAAGTAAAAAAATGCTCAAAAATGGCAAAAATGCGAATGTTTTTGATTATTTCATGTCTTTAACATTTCCCATGCATGGATAACCCCAAAAAATACTGAATAATTCGTCGAGACTGATTCATAGAGCTATCACATGTCAGGATAAGTCAAGAATCCAGGGAGCCCCGAGACCCCTCCAAAATGGCATCACGCGTATTATATAAGCGCCGTCATGCAGTTCGCCTCCTGGAAAGCAGTGTTGCCGTTTTTTTCAAAAATTATACATACATTCACATTACAATACAGGGGTCCCGAAAATTATACATACAATTACATTACAATATGGTATAAGCCCTGTTATACATACAATCTAATGGGTTATACAATATGGGATATTGTATAATTGTATATTATACATTGAGAATGACCCATTTTTTTAACGACTAGCAATATGAACTGAACGTAAAGGTAGACTATTGCTCTTAGCAAAAAAATAAATTTATATCTTAGATTGTGAACTTTGTGCACTGTAAAACTATCGTCAGTCCAATGTAAAACTGGATTAATTAATGATAAGAGAGCACCTTACTTTAATGAATAATTTGCATTTTGTCAAAATGTAGTTGGCTCCCAAATTTTGCAGACTTTACCCATTAGTTGAAATATAATTTTTTTTTTAAATTTTAAGTCCAAATTTTTGTCTATTTTTTGAAAACTATCATATGTAGGTGAAATTAAACGGAGGCATATTTTTTGTAGTCAATTGCAATTAATTGCAATGGAGATAGGTAGGAGAGTCAGTTAAAAATTTTTTGCTGTGCATATTTTTTAAAAATGTTGCTACATTTTACTTTTTTGGGACCTCAGATTTCAAATACACTTATTAGTATTTTGGCCAGGTGCTCTCTTATCATTAATTAATCCAGTTTTACATTGGACTGACGATAGTTTTACAGTGCACAAAGTTCACAATCTAAGATATAAAACTTATTTTTTTGCTAAGAAAAAATTTCATCCACTTCAGTTGCAAGTAGAATTCAAATTAAGCTAAATAAAAAAATTTCCCCTACTTCAATCGCAGGTAAAATATAGATAAGAGATACTTTTTGGGTTAGTATAACCCACTATATAATAATATATATATGTATGTCTGGAAATGCTGGGAACGGGCGAATTCTCAACGGATTTGGACAAACTTTTTTTTCCTGAAAGGTACGATTTTAAAGAGATCCTACGGGTAGACCCGGAATCTGAGCATTTGAAACATTACTTTTTTCGGGTAGAAAGGTTGAAAATTTGGGTATGCTGTAAAAGGCTCAATTCTCAATGGATTTTGACAAACTTTTTTTTCCCTGAAAGGTAATAAAATTTTAGGAAGATCTGGAGTGGTGGAAATGGTTTCCGACCATTTGAAACATTACTTTTTTGGGTAGAAAGGTTGAAAATTTGGGTATGCTGAAAGGCTCAATTTTGAACGGATTGGGACAAACTTTTTTTTTCCTGAAAAGGTAGTAAAATTTTAGGAAGATCTAGGGGATGGGACCAGTCCTGGATCATTTGAAACATTTCCCTTTTGGGTAGAAATGTTTGGAGAAAAATGGGGTATGTGTGAGAAATGGTGAAATCTCAACAAATTTGGACAAAAATTTTTTTTTGGTGAAAGGTATTAACATTTTATGACGATCAGGAGGGGTGGGACCGAATCCTGGATCATTTAAAATATTACTTTTTTAAGCTAGAAGTGTTTGAAAAATGGGGTATGTTTGGAAATGGTGAAATCTCAACGGATATTGGACAAACTTTTTTTTTGCTGAAAGGTAATAAAATTTAAAGAATATCTGGAGGGGCGGAACTTGTCCCGAGGCATTTGAAACATCTACTTTTCTGGGTAAACAAGTATATGGCGCAAAGCACAATAGGTGACCACGCAGCGCACCCCCACCTTTAAACTTACACTATGAATGCCATGGATTTTTGTCGCTGCTAAGAGCAAGACTGTGGTTTCTCAACCATTTTCGAAAGTAAGCACATATTTGGAATCGCTATATCAGACTTTGTGAACAAAAAAACTCAAGTCCTTTGTCCAATTTTTAGCCGTTCAGATGTTATTGATTATTGATGACATTGCCATGCATGAAAGTTTGTCACTCAAGAAAGGAAGTCTGTGGTTTCTCAACCATTTTTTAAAATTAAACACAGATTTGGAATTGCTATATACGACTTGTGAACAAAAAAACTCAAGTCTTCTGTGCAATTCTTAGCCGTTAAGCTGTTACTGATTATTGATGACATTGCAACACATGAAAGTTTGTCACTCAAGAAAGTAAGTCTGTGGTTTCTCAACCATTTTCAAAAGTAAGCACAGATTTGGAATCGCTATATACGACTTGTGAACAAAAAAACTCAAGTCTTCTGTGCAATTCTTAGCCGTTCAGCTGTTACTAATTATTGATGACATTGCAGCGCGTGAAAGTTTGTCACTCAAGAAAGAAAGTCTGTGGTTTCTCAACCATTTTCAAAAGTAAGCACAGATTTGGAATAGCTATATGCGACTTGTGAACAAAAAAACTCAAGTCTTTTGTGCAATTCTCAAGATTACAGGAGCTACAGCGCAAAAACTGTATATTGCAATTTTCAAGCCTTTCTACACAAAAAAGTAATATTTCAAATGCTCGGAAACCGGTTCCACCCCTCCAGATCTTCCTAAAATTAAAATTACCTTTCAGGGAAAAAAAAATTTGTCCCAATCCGTTGAGAATTCAGTAGGGACCAGCATTTCCAGAAATATATATATATATATATATATACATATATATATATGAGGACAAAAGTTGAGTAACCTCTATAGACCGCGGAGCGGCCCTTCGCCGCTCCGCGGTAGAAAATTGTAATATACGGTTTTTGTGCTGTAATACCTGAAGTCTTGAGAATTGCACAGAAGACTTTAGTTTTTTGTTCACAAGTCTTATATGTTGATTCTAAATCTGTGCTTACTTTTGAAATTGATTGAGAAACCACAGACTTGCTTTATTGAGTGACAAAATTTCTTCTATAGGATGCGCTCCGCGGTCACCTATTGCGCTTTGCGCCATATACTTGTTGTCAGGAGAAAAGAGCCCTCTTTCGGCTTACCGATGGTACCAGATATTTCTTCCACTTTTAAAAAGTATTCTGGAATAGAATTTTTGGAAAAAATAATTTAGGCTTGCCGATGGAACAAAATATTTCATACACTTTTTTTACATAAAATGCAAAAAGTTTAGCATTCGGAAGGTTCGAAACCAGCCTTCAATGGTCAGGTCAGATGAACCAGCCACTCGACTACTCAGCCGCATGTCCCACTCTGTATAATTAGCCTATATCAATTACCTTGGATCTTGACGATTGATGCCTTTAGTCCATTGAATAGATGCGGAGGAGAAGGAGAAGAAGGAGTTTGGACAAATGGTTTTTTGTGCATTTCTCTTGTGCTATGTCATTTTTGGGCGATTTCTCGCGTGTTATTGTCAATTGGATGATGCTCTTTCCAATGCAAAAAGAATTAGAACGATTGAAGCTTCCTGTGATGAGCTAGAGCCTTTTCAACATTAAGATCTAGCAATAACCCCGAAAACGTACACCTAGGTCAGAAAAGAGGGGCTGGGCACTGACGGTTCACTTCGCTCCCTCGCGGGGCCCAGGAATTTGCCACAGAGTGATTTTGCCGCAGAGAATTCTAAGGCTTGTAGTTTTAGTAGCGACCGATAGGGCGCTACGGCAGGCAGTTGCAGAAGTCGTAGACGACCCCGGTGTCATGCTACTACCAGGAGTAGGTGTAGCCGGCGCAAAAACTACAGAAAAATTCCCCTGAAGATCTCTGCGGCAAAATATTCTGCGGCAAATTCCTGGAGGGCCCTCGCGCCAGCCCTATTTATTTATAACTCCAGCTAAACTTAGGACCTATATGCATCAGTACACCTGTGTCGAAAAGAGGGCGTGGGCGCTGACACTTCGCTAAAGCTCCGTTCGCGCCAGCCCAAATTAACAAAACATTTAACGTAAGGCTCTGTTGAATTTAACAGCACGAGCACAAGTAACGTAAACACAATGCCCTTTTGATACCGTTACAAAATCCATCATTGTGCATTGAAGTTGAAGATGAAGTGCACTGCAATCATACTCATACTGCATTATGACAAGTTGGAAATGGAATCTAAATTCCTCTGGCCGTTTAGTGTTTGTCTAGCATGCAGTAGGGGAATTAATTTCATTAGCTTTCGATTCTGAGGCAATAGTTGTCACTTTTTAACAAATAGCTTCCAAAACCACGGAGACCAAGAATTCTGCAATCTGGCTGCAAGCGCAAAAATACTCCACTGCCCAAATTGTAGAACATTCCAGTGAAAGCCTCCAATCCGAGCCTCCGCTCCTTTCACAGACCAGTTTCACAGACGCTTATTGACCTGCAGCATGTGCGGCTGGTGTCGAAGCCGGAGGCTGGGCCAAGGCCGCTGGTCAGCTCAGCGCGGCCAAGGCCAGGCCACTCCACCTCAGCCTCCCATGGCAACCCAGGAGCATCGGACCTCGGCCTCCAACGCCACAGCCACCAATCCCAGCCTCCCGCCAGTCAACGCCGAGTTGGTGCTTCAGCTGCTGCAGAAGATCCGCGGTTTTTTCAGTCTGGATCCCAGCCAGGCATTTTGGAGAATCGGGGGAATTGGGCTTGCAGGGCGGGAGAAGGGCAATTGTACGTTTTCGCCGCTCTCCATCGCCACAGTTCTGGCCATGGCCTTTGCGGGAGCGGACGGGGAGACGGAGAAGCAGATGCAGGAGATCCTTTTCAAAGGTTGCCTCTCATTTCAACATTGCTCTTTTCCCTGGCTCTCATTGCTTGGGCTGAAAATGAATCAAATTATTGAGGTTGTGTTTTGATTGCTTGACTTCTCTTCAAATAAATGCGGCCCGAATGCGTAAAATGGGAAAGCATGGAGCAAAAATCACTCAAATCAATAGGCTGCAAGCTAAAATGCAGGTTCGACGAAAGCGAAGGTGATAGAGGGCTTTGCGGTGCTGATGGAGCAGCTGCTGAGCCTGGAGAAGGAGAGCTGCAGTCTGGACATGGCCAACGCACTCTTCGCCCAGGATCAGTCCTTCACAATCGCCGAGGACTTTCTCCAAGTCTGCGCCCGCCAGTTTCGTAGTCCTCTCCAGCGCGTCCATTTCCTCGGCAACAAGAAAGAGGTGTGCTCAATTTTCACATAGACCGTTTTTTTGCGCCCTTGACTGTTCCTTCAAAAAGAAGTTATGATAAAGCTCAATTCAGAAAAATATACGGCTAGGATACCTAACCCGTTTATAGGACTTTCGACTCTCCCAGAAAAGCTCTGAAATATTCGAGAGACCAATTCAGACTTATCCACCTAACAGGAATCGCTCACTTTTTTGGCCTGTAAAATGGCTTCTAGTGACTTTCTTTTTTCATAACATTTAAAACTTTGGTAAAATTTCCACCAAAAATTAAGACACCAAACTAATTTGCCAGGTCACAGCATGAGTTAGAAAATTGGAACCAAAAATGAAGCTGTTGAAAATTGAATGGAGCTGCGGGATTTTCTCTGAGTCCAATGGCCAGCTAGCCATCCTCAGTTTTTTACAAACATTTGTCCATTGACAGGCAACTGCCAGGATGAACGCATGGGTGGCGGAGAAAACGCGCGGAAAGTTCAGCAGGATCATTAATTTTTGTTTTTACAGCTACTAAAGTGTAAAGATGAAATTGCTTTGCTTTAAAATTGCATTTGGCATTTTCTCACAGCTAGAGTCTCGAGCTGAATGCAAGTCAACTAAATTTTCTCCCACTAGTTCAAAATTTATTGTACATTAATTTTTGTTTTTACAGCTACTAAAGTGTAAAGATGAAATTGCTTTGCTTTAAAATCGCATTTGGCATTTTCTCATAGCTAGAGTCTCGAGCTGAATGCAAGTGAACTAAATTTTCTCCTACAAGTTCAAAATTTATTGTGCATTAATTTTTGTTTTTACAGTTAGTAAAGTGTAAAGATGAAATTGCTTTGCTTTAAAATCGCATTTGGCATTTTCTTGTAGCTAGAGTCTCAAGCTGAATGCAAGTCAACTATATTTTCTCGTACTAGATCAAAATTTTTTGTGCATTAATTTTTTTTACAGCTACTAAAGTGTAAAGATGAAATTGCTTTGCTTTCAAATTGCATTTGGCATTTTCTCGTAGCTAGAGTCTCGAGCTGAATGCAAGTCAACTAAATTTTCTCCTACTAGTTCAAAATTTATTGTGCATTAATTTTTGTTTTTACAGCTACTAAAGTGTAAAGATGAAATTGCTTTGCTTTAAAATTGCATTTGGCATTTTCTCACAGCTAGAGTCTCGAGCTGAATGCAAGTCAACTAAATTTTCTCCCACTAGTTCAAAATTTATTGTGCATTAATTTTTGTTTTTACAGCTACTAAAGTGTAAAGATGAAATTGCTTTGCTTTAAAATCGCATTTGGCATTTTCTCATAGCTAGAGTCTCGAGCTGAATGCAAGTGAACTAAATTTTTTCCTACAAGTTCAAAATTTATTGTGCATTAATTTTTGTTTTTACAGTTAGTAAAGTGTAAAGATGAAATTGCTTTCCTTTAAAATCGCATATGGCATTTTCTCATAGCTAGATTCTCGAGCTGAATGCAAGTCAACTAAATTTTCTCCTACTAGTTCAAAATTTATTGTGCATTAATTTTTGTTTTTACAGCTACTAAAGTGTAAAGATGAAATTGCTTTGCTTTAAAATCGCATTTGGCATTTTCTTACAGCTACGTAGTATCGTAGTACGTAGCTTTCGGGCTCCACACCGTCCTGACAAGTACCCTTGGGCCGCGATGTGGGTGTGGGAGAAGAAGGAGACGTTAGAGTTTATGCGGAACGTGAAGCTGAAGCGAGAGAGCAGACTGATGGCATGATGGTGAAATGGGGGGTTTAAGTAGGAGAAGGCGGTGTGCACACAGGAGGCAGACAAGATGGCGGCGTCGGAGGGAGGGGGTTGCAGTGATGGGGAGCGAGGGGCGACGTGAAGGGAAGGAATGGAATGCTAGCATGGGAGGACATGAAGTAGGGTCGGGAAGAAAAGGTTTTGGATGCCATGGACTTAGTCGTCGCACTACGCCCTCTTTCACACACGTCAAGGAAGCTGCAAGCATCCGCCGAAAACACATCATTTATCACATTTCACCTTATTTTCGTTACATCAACAGTCTCAAATCGCAAGAAACAGAATGAATCGGGAATCTAGCAGAGATTAATAAGCGCAAGTTAGGCTAAAAAGGGGTGCGGAAGCGTGGATAAAAACTTGGGCAAATTGTCAAAAAGAAGGAAGGATTGAGCAGGGGAAGAGGAGGAAGAAGGCGGTGCAGCGGAGACAAGTTGACGCTCGTCCCTCCAGCAGCCTACTTCTTCTCTGTCCGCTGCTGCAAATTTCATTTTCATTACTTGGGATCTTTTAAACTCATTTTATTTAGTCTCTCTTTTTGCTTCAAACTTTCAATTCCTAATCAATTACAAACTATCAGCATTATATCGATACATTATTCATCGCTAAGAATCAATAAACATGGAAGGAGTTAACAAATTTGTCGCGACGCTGCTTGCGCCCTTGGTCCTGCTGCTGCTGACGCTGTTGGCGAGTCACGGGCGGCGTCGGCTGCACCTCTGGCAAGTTCTCCAGGTTCATCATGTCCGGCTGCCTCGGTTCCGCTGGGCCTTCCTGCTCCATGGGCGCTTCTCCTAGCTGCTGCGATGAGCTGGGTGCCTGCTCTGCCGGAGGTGGCGGAGGAGCATGCGGCGGGGGCGGCGGCGGCTCCTGCATCTGCTGCGGTGGCGGCGGTGGCAGCTGCGGCGTTGGCGGAGGGGGTGGCGGACGCATGGGCGGCAAGGGTGGACGGAAGGGGCTTGCAGCAAAGGGGGCGACGTTGGAGGGGCCTCCAATCGGCTGGCCTCGATATCCGCCTGGTGGTTGGTTGTGGAATGGGGGGTGGATGAAGCGCTGGGGCGGCGGACGGAAGGCGGGCTGTTGCTGTTGCTGGAAGAGGGGAGGGGGAGGCTGGCGGTAGACATAGCTGAGTCTAGGCCGAGTAGGGGGTTGATGCTGTCGACGAAGAGGCTGCTGTCGCTGCTGCTGTCCACCGCTTCGGTTCCTGCTCAGCATGCTGTCCACCAAGGCGTCCATTCGACAACGCTCCTCGCTTTTCTTGAACAGGATCTGGTTGCAGTTGAGGAAGAAGGTGGTGGGGAGAGTGTTGTAGGTGTCCGTGTCGACTGCGTCGGCCTGGTAGGGAGGGTCGGGCGAGTTGTAGAGCAGGGCCTTCCAGTTGGCGTCCACGTCCAGGTCGTTGTCGCAGGTGTCCAGGAATCCGTCCAGCCCCTCGCAGACGCGGTTCCCCTTCCAGAGCGCTTGCAGGTAGATGAAGGTCTCAGGGAGGTTGGCCCACTGGAGGGTGTTCTTGTCGTTGGCGTTGAGGAGGGTGTCGAGGGAGTCGATGATGCCGTGCCAGGAGCCGAAGATGAAGAGCTCGTGGCTGTGCTGAGTGACGGCCACGGTGAAGCGGTTCTTCTGGGCCAAGAAGGTGACGTTGATCATGGACTTGGTTTCCCCGTCGGTCAGCTTCCGGTTGCACACCAGGGAGAGCAGCACCACCTTTGCCTCCTGTCCAATCTGTCCGTCCACCGTCTGGACCTTGACGCCTTCGATGTTGTACTCGATCAGCAGGGCATTCATGAGGTCTTCCTGGCCTCGGTAGGGGGTGGAGACGAGGACCTCGCCCTCGTGGAAGGTGTTGTTGTCGCGTCCCAGGCGGCGGAGGAGGAAGAAGATGGTCTTCATGATCAGGGCCGCCTCTCCTGGATTGCTGAATGACTTCCCAACCGACTCTTCCTGCAATTTCTCATCTTTCCCTTTACACCTTACTTCCCTTACTTACTACTTTCATCCCAAAGAGTGTGAATACCTCGTGTTCATGGTGGAAGAAGGTGATTGAGTCTTGGTGCAGGCGATGTGGTAGGAGAGAAGTCGGGGTGGCCGAAGCCTCGTCGATGTGCACAGTGGGGCAGGTGGGTTCTCCGTAGAGATTGGTGACAACGGGGCAGGTGGTGGCAGGGAGGCGAAAGGAGGTGTCCAGGCAGCGGGCGGTCATGTAGTTGCTGGCGACCTCCTGGAAGATGGCGAGGATGGACTTCTGTCCCAGCATGCATCCCATCCCGGCTCCACGCACGTAGGGCTGCAGCTGGTGTCTGTCTCCTGCCCAGACCACCATGTTCAGCGACTGTCCGCACTGGCCGACGATCCAGCAGGCGATTCCCCGATCTACGAGGCTGGCCTCGTCGACGGTGAGGATGGTGGCGTTGAAGTTGAGGTGCCGAAGGGTGTAGTCCCTGGCGAAGTCGATGGTGGTGAAGAGAAAGTTGGGCTTGATGGCACAGAAGATGGCTTGGACCAGGTCCCGGTAGGCCTTGCGGAGTAGCTTCTCCTTCTCCGCCCAGTCGCCCATCAACGCGTTGGCCTCCTTCTGCTTCGCCGCTTGGCGCCTCCTCGAACTGCTGCCCTCGTTTCCCTCTCCCACAATCTCCATCACCTCAATCATTCATCCTTTTCCTTTCTATCCTATTTATGACTATCTAATTAGAGTAAGGAAGAAATGAGTACCTCTTTCACTTCTTTCCTTGCTTCTTCTCGGCGATTGGCGTAGTCATGGTAGCAGGCGAAGGCGTGCTCATGGTCGTCCTTGTCGCGTCCGGCGGGCTCTCCCATGGCCTCCACGCTCTCCTCCACTGACGGTAGCACCAGCTCGTCCTCTCCCGCCTGCTTCAGCAGCTGCTCCATCTTGGCCATGTAGTTGGCCAGGCGATCCATGAAGTGTAGGTGATCGGGGACTTGAAAGTCGCCGCTGGCTGCGTAGGTGGCAGAGGCGAGGCGAAGAGGGCGGAAGGCATCCTCCAGCTCCTCCGCAACTCCCTCCTCGGCTCCTGCTCTCTCCTCCGCAATCTTCGTGGCCTTCACTAGCGCACTGAAGCCGTTGTCTGCCACAAAGTTGGTCTTGGCGCAGAAGAGGACGCAGGCGTCCTGGGCGCGGTCCACAAGGCCCTTCTGGGTGCATAGGACGTAGCACATGAGGGAGATGATGACAGTGGTGGTTTTGGCCGACCCGGCCACTCCATCCAGCATCAATCCTCTGCTGAAGTTTTCGATGTAGACCTGTATGGCTATCTCCTGTGCCACCAGGAGCTGCTGCGGGGTGGGCGATTGTCCTGCTGGCATGAAGGCGGTGAACTGGGCCGTGTGCTCCGCCAGCTCCTCGCTCGTCATGCGCCTTGGCTCCGGCGGCTTCTTCCCCTCCTCCTTGTCCCTTTGCTCCTTCGCGTTCTTCACGTCCATCCAGCAGAAGGAGTCTTCCATCAGGCGCCGCAATGGAAAGTCCGTGTCATGTGATGCGTAGCTAGTCGGGTTGGCCGAAGCCTCATTCTCCTCGTGGAGGAGGTTGGCGCCAGTGGGACGGAGGTAGCGGCTGCAGAAGACCTTGCGGACAAAGTCCTCGTAGATGCTGTCGCTGTCCAGGTCGGTGATGAGGACGCCCTTGAAGAAGTCCAGCTTGACGTTGGAGGGGATGACGGCTTGGAACCAGCCGACGATGGTCTTCGGGTCCGGCTTCAGCACCATCACCTTGAACTGTTCTCCCAGCAGGGGCGGGTTCCCGCTCAGCGCCGGCCACTCCACCTGCGTCCAGCTGGGCATCTCCATCTGCGTCACCTGCAATAGATATGGGATAAACTTCTTTCATACCCTAAAGGAAGAGAGGGGAATAGAAAGGTAGAAATGGGAACCTTGACAACTGTGCAGGAGACGGCGGGGATGGTTCTGTTGATCTGTGGCTCTCCGTCGATGTTGTAGGTGTGGAGTTTGAAGAAGGTGCCGGCCTCGGCCAGCTTGGCCTGGAAGGCGTCCGTGTCCTGGTCTCCAGGCACGCGGAGGAAGAAGACGTGCTCGCCGTCCTCCTCGTCGTAGGGGCAGAAGCCAGCGATGCCAGGGATCTGGTGAAGGGGCTGGTCCAGGGCGGTGCAGTACTTGTCGTAGTGGCAAGTGGCCAGGAAGACGGTGCTGCCGATGATGAGGCGCTTGGCGAGGGTGTGGCGATAGATGTGGTCCAGGAAGTTGCTGTTGGTGAAGTTGTTGAGGAGCTCCTTGGGGTAGGCGGCGAGGAAGTGCACCTCGGTGTAGGTGAAGGTGTAGGCATGGGTGGCGTAGTAGAGGGAGTCCTTTTCTTCCTGGTAGAATGCGGGTCTGGACTCTTGTGCTGCGTCGAGAGGGCGGGCCCATAGAATGAGGACAAGGGCGCCCTCGGCAGCTGCCTCTCGGTAGGTGGGCTGGGTGCCGAAGTACATGGTTTTCGGGTCCATGAGCACGTAGCCCCACTGATGGTGTCGGACGACCTGCTTCTTCATCTGCTTCCCATCCCCAGGGTCTGGTACCAGCTCCTCCTCTGCCTGGACGAAGGTGTTGGTGAAGAGGGCCCAGACGAAGGGCGGGGGCGGTGCGTTCTTCTTCCTCACGCTGACCGGCTTCTCTCCTGCGTCGTCCATCGCCTCCTCTTCTCTTTTCTCCAGCCCGCGCTCTTCCCTCTCCGGCCTGCTCTTGGCCAGGATGGGTGGTGGATGGGAGGAACGGCGTCAGGCATGCCCTCGGCTGCTTCTGGTCCAGCTTCCCTTTCTGCAGGTCCTTGCGGAGGGCTTGTACTTCGGGCTCTTCTTCCTGGCAGCAGTTGGCACGTCTGCTGGTGATGGCGAAGGTGCCGTAGTGGCCCTTGCCCTTCTTGCCGGTGAACTCCAGGAGATCCACCGCGTTCGCCTTCCAGCGTCCGTCCGGCGCTCCCTGCACTCTCGGTGCAAACGCTCCTACACGCAGCAGCTCACCTGCAATCCTCATTCTCTCTTCCACTCATCCCTTGTCCAATCTTTCTTTAGAGGGTAGGAAGGAATGAAATGTGAACCTTTGAAGACGATAGATGTGAGTGGGATGTTGAAGGCATGCAGGATGTTGCGCGTGTTGTCGTAGTAGTGGAGGCCCTGGAGGACGTAGGTGAGGGGCTGTGAAGTGGTGAGTGTGGTGCGAGGGTCGCTGGCGCCGCACACTTGGCTGACGGCATGAAGAGCTGCGTCGCTGCGGAGCATGATGGTGATGGAGCTCTCATCCCAGTCGCAGATGAGTACGTCTGCGTAGAGGCGGCGGTACTGCTCTAGGAACTGGCGGCGTTGGGCGCGGGTGATGAAGTGTGGCTGTCCTGCCTCCGGCATGAAGTCCGCGTCGCTGAACCGCATCAGGTCCCCCGTCGCCACGTACTCCCACGGCCCCTACAAAGCTCTTCCATCTTCACTCATCTCCTCTTTCTATTTCCACACTCATTCACGGCCAAAGGGAATTGGGAACCTGTGTGTTTTGCATGGTGGCCCAGTCCGCGGTCATCCCTGTGTCCTGCTCCCACTGTTGGCGCGCTTCATCTGCCATCTACAAATCTTCA